>JAOEJI010614044.1:0-15106 GCA_025448255.1 Umimayanthus chanpuru
TAGCATTGTTGATTAAAAGATTTCTCTGGAACTGTCAAATCACCAAGGCTTTTTTGACAAAGATATATTCTTTGATCGGACACTATGAATTAGTTTTCACTGAATATACTACTTTAGTTGTTGGGTATACATGTATATTTTCAAGAAACAAATGATAAAACGGAATGTAGCAAAAGTATGTATGAGTGCTAAAAATTTGGATTTGGCAACAGTAGCGCGATCTCCTCTAATTGTTTTTAACGTGAACTATACTGATGTATTCTCGTATGTATTTTAAAATCTTTTCAAAACCACCTGGACGGTTTATTCTTTGCCTTTGACGGATGGCTAGTTCGTTTGAAAATACATGCCGCTTGACCCCTGCTGTGTTGTGCATGCCGTAAGCGAGAGCATGGCTCGTCCATTCCACGTTATAATAAGGTTTTTGAACGTGTCTTATGGAACTACACAAACTGTTCGCAGCGTGGTTTTTGACCATTATCCTAAAACCGTATCATGTGTAAATTATTTCTTACTGGAATACTGTAACATGTCTTTTCATAGGAGTTAAAGGGCTTTTCTTTCTTGTTGCGGGTATGTTGCGACATTCGCTCATTCTTGTTTGTGTTGATGCGTTGTAATGAATGGATCAAAGTTGTGTTTGTTGTTTTCCTGATTGTTTGTTTGTTTGTTTGTTCCTTAAGCTGGCTAGACTCTAGGATCATAGACGAAACAGCTCTGTAGTAGTAGCAGCATCTTCACTTTGTGGCACACTTAAAATTGGAAGAAATTATTTTTGAATAATTCGCTTTGGTTAATGGTCGAAGCGAACGCAGGAAGCAAAAAAAGATGAATAGCTTCGGCATCTTCAAAGTCTGCCGCACTGCGTGAGTTCGCTAACGAAGACCTTATCGCGAAATCCAATTGCCCTTGGCTCGGACAACTTTTGGGAAGAAACATCAAAACACACAACGATTTTAAGAAAATATAGATAATTCTGGGATCAACTGCACTTTATTAGTGAAAAAAGTAAAGTTAGATATGAAATCTTACCTTCATTTTTAGTACTTTCTCGAGAACATATTTGTATAACCTTAATGTATTAATTCTCCCACTGAGATATTCTGAATTGTCACTTGAAATGTCAAACTTCTCTAGAAGGGAGCATGTTACCGCATTAGCTGCCGTCAGTTGCGATGGTAATTAGACTTGGTCAATATTTCTTGCTGTCTTTTAATTACTGAATCTTGGCACCCCATTGAGCAGGAAGATAAAACAATTGAAAAGAGAGAATGTCTCCTTTATTAGTGGATATGACTGTCGGGCATATAAGTTATTTAATGATAGAAGCCAGACATATGTTTTTCTGACAATTTGCATAGATGCACTTGCAAGCCGAACCACATGCTTTAAAATTTTGTTTTACTAATACTATAGTTTTTCTCCACCTGGCGTTTTCCCACTCGTGTTAAAACCAAGGAAGATACCCGAATCATTACAGTTTCAGTTGGTCACGATGGCTATGGTTTCAATATTCTATCAAGTTTATTTGCTGTTTCTTTCATAACTTCTAAGTTAAAAAGTCGCTGTACCGCTGCGGTAATTAAAATACTCGTATAAAAATCATGCTGATGAGCAGGTTCCAAATAATTTGTTGGTTTTTTTTGACCCATCAACAGTTCACTCGTTTTCCCCACAAAACGCGATAGCCTCTCTGAAAAGATATTTTCCCGTCTTCCTGGTGCTGTGGTTAATAAACAAAAATTTGTGGCAAATCACTTTCAACTTTGCGATAGTTCGAAATACTTTACAAATTAATCTAGCAAAGTTTCAGTAACAACATCAACTTTTTTGTTGTCACCTGTGTTTTTATTACATCGATGAAATATTTTGAGGAACTGTTTTACAATAATATAACTTAAGTATTTTGTTTCGGGTTAGATTCCAGCGGTTCTACCTGAGTGATGCAGGAAACACAAGCTGTCAAAATTCAACAGCATTGTGTCCGTCCCGACTTTCCCAATGGAAATAATGGCTAAAAATTTTACTCATTTTATAGTTGTATATCTTGTTTAAATTATAAGCGTCGTGTTGGTTGTTGAACTTTGAGGATTTTCACATTCAATCCTCTTTTTCAAGACAACGTAAACTTGGTGGTGATAGTTTATTTACTCAACGATCTCAGCTCGTGATTGTGGTTGTGACTTGATGGTGGTCGTGAATGATTTGTTTTAAAAACACTGACAATGCGTTTCACTGTGAAGAATGTGCAAACACCATCTGTTGAATATTGCCGCTTTCGCTGCCCTTGTAGCAGAATACTTTAATGACAGTTTGATCTCAAACATAAATATTACACATAACTCTTCGAAATCTATCTTTTCCTCGAAGAAAGAATCAAAAGATATTATTTATATTATGCAAAATTAAGACCTTCCAGTGTCGCCGTTTATTAAATATATTGTTTAGAAACAAAATTCCTCCCCAACACAAACTTACGTTCAATTTTTAGATTGCCGAAACTCGGCCGTGAAGTGTTTGTGCTGGTGTTCATTAGTTGCACTGAATACTTGCGAAGATTTATATTTGGTATTTGCTAGTGATGACGAGCTAGAAGCTACAAAGCTGTGGCGAAGCATCTACAATTCGGCTGGCACCGTCATTCCAAACGTCCAGCCATTGTATATACACTACATATTGTTTGTTGTTTTGTATTGATATGAAGATGTTATGTTTGGTACTTTTTTTTGTTTGTTTAGCATGAAATCAATGCATCACTAATATCAAACAAATTCCTTGTGCTTTCATAAACTTCAAATGTGTTTTTTAGTTAGAAAGACCTTTGCCTTTGCAAATTAGGTTTGGATCAACCTTACAAAATTGTATGTACTGTACAGCTAACGGTTTTACTTTTCTTTAATATTTTTCCGGCTATATTTTTCTTGCGCTGCAACAGTCTCGTTGAACCACTATTTTCAGTCAGGTCGATGTAGACTGATGTACAAAACGATGTACAATATTGATTGCCTGACAGAGCACAGACGTATTTACTATGTACAAGACACCTTGCATGTTGGTAATACTTGACAGCAAAGGCCTGTAATAAATTCGGTATATATCGATTATACTTCAGCAAACATTGGTGAGATTACGTTTCGGAGGATCAACCTTAGAAAATTCTAGAGAAATAAAACAAGTTACACCTATTGTACGACGCTAGCGAGCCAAAACTTCATGCACGACGGCGCGAATTCATTTTTTGTCCCAAGTTTTTGTTTTAGACTGACGCAAAATCCAGGATTCATCAGGACTCGTAGTAAAAATTGAACTACTTCTCACACAATTAGAGTTTGAGTTATTATGAAAGTCATATCAAAGCTACTTTTCAGGGTGAAACGATTTAGTAATTATTATTAACTCTAGCAGGAATAGATGAAGGCAGCTTGATTCCACCTTGTCCCCATAGTTTTCATTCACGCGACAATATCTTAAGATTTGTCATTAACTCAGTTACGACGGTAAACAAATAAAATCTTCCTTCTTTGCAGTTTTGCTTGATGTAAAGCACTGGACTTTGATTTCCAACACTGCATAAGCTCACTATGTTCTGTTTCCAGCATTCGATCGATTTATGAATTTTTGTTGCTAGACGTCCATACGAAAAGTGTAAAAATGTCTAAACATAAATTTTCATTTTTAATTCTTCTGAGATAGTCTGAACGTCAGATTGTAAAAACAATCACCATATAGTTACCTGAACGACACTGTTTTCACTGCTCCAGCAATGTTACAATATAAGAATCGACCTTTTACAAAAATAAAGGTTTCAATCTTCTTTCGTAAGTATTTTACTTCACTTGCATTATGTTTTGTCAATCAGTTGTGCTAGTTTTGGAGGTGCTTTAATAGGATGTAATTCCTAAAAGGAAATAGGTCCTGCATGTGATGTATATGAAACTCAGTGTACGAGGTGTTTTAATTCGTTGTTTAAAAGTGTCTTAGTGGAAGATGTAAAACACAGTGAAACTGTAATTGTAATCACAACAGTTGTACCTTGTCATTGACTTAATCTTTTCAAGGTAAATGCAATGCTTAGAACTCTTGCTTTACAGTAAACGATAACTATTCTTTACACCCGAGGAAAAGGTGTAATATTTCATCATATTGGACTGCATGATTGTTTATATCGCTTTTCCTGCAAGATAGAACTATGTCTTTGAGAAGACAACGTCCTGGTGGGACGAACTCAGTGTTACAAGAGACCATCATCAATTTTAGAGAGTTATTTTCACAAGAGTACTAGTGGTTTTCGTGTCTTTAAAAGTGTCTCGTAAATTTGAAAACACGTAAATTCAGAACACGTTGCAAAATTACAAACTGAAACAACACCGTTTTCAATAGTAGGCACTTGACCTGTATCATACTGAACGTATTTTTGGAACATTCCAAACATTTTCACAATTAGCTTTACTAGAAAATTGTTATTGCGGATTGTGGTTTTTAAGACTAGGAATGTCTTTTTCTATATTCTCAGAACAAGAAATCATGAAGCTGCGTATCATTCAATGTTTTCAGGATAATTTTTCAGACTTTCTTTGAATTATTAGCGAATTGTGACAGACAAAAAGAGGACACTTATTTCATGGAGTTATATTCGTTCATTAAATAAAAAGCTTACAGTTCTAAGTGAGTTCTTCTGAATTAGGATGACACTCGAGTAAGCGGCATTTATAAAAGCTTAACACTCCTGCGTCAAAGCTACTCAAGGCATTCTACGTACAAGGGTTTTTTTAATAACTAAACATCTTAAGATAAACGAAGTGCTATTTTGATGTTACACAGTCTACGTCCCGTGTTAAATACTAATATTTTTCTACATGTAGCAATTCGGACATTTAATAGACAAGAATTCAGAAAGTTTGTATGTGATTTAATACTCATTTAAGTTGCCTCCGACTTACTGGTGACCCACGCTGTCAGCTGGGGACGCCCTTGCCATCAATCTAACCTGAGAATGGAGTACAGAAGACTATTAGCATATATAACTCTAAAGACGTGAAGCTTGCTTGGTACTTGAAATATCGTTTAGTATAGGTCGCGTTTTGATAATCTTCCTTTCTGGAATGAATTGTTTGCCTTGATGTACATCATGAGAACAAATCCATCTTTGTAACTTAGAAAGATGTTTCTTTGCTAATCTTGAATTGGTAATCAATTATTTTAGGAAAAACTATTTTATATTACTGAACTCGCCGTCGATGAACTCTGTCAAACAAGATTTACATTTTGAAAGATAGTCTTCAGACTGTCAAGCTGCCGTTTTCTCTAAGTTCATGTAGTTTTACAAAAAAGGGAAAATCCAACGCTTTTTTGGCAAGTTGCTCACAAGATCAGAGCACTTACTTCTATCGAGTATGATATCATGAAGGTCCTGCCCCACTCATATTAAACCTCAAAAGTCTTTATATCAATCGAAAGGAGAACGAAAAAGTGTTTTTGCTAAATTTCTTGAGAAGCTGTTGATGCATTTTTATTCAGAAGCGTTTGTTGGGTTTTTTTGCTTGAAACAGCAGGGGAGATGTTTTGATGAAAATGTCCTCAAAATATTGAACAATTTCCATCTCAAGAGGCGTTCGTTCTTACGTATATGTTGGAAACTTTAAATGTATTTATCAACTGTCGTTGACGACTTTGCAACAAATGCTAGACTAGTTGCTTATTCATTTTTCTAATACCATTTCGTTTCTACAATAATTTTGTAAAAGTGGGTGTGAGAAAGCTTGATTTGGATGACGGTACAGGATGGAAATTTATCAAGTGATATCGACACTAGCTAAACTGGGTTACTGCGCAATTCGTAAGCATGTTCTCTGACCTCACATTTTTTTCCAATTTTGTAGAAGAAGTGCGTTTTGTTGCTTTTTGGCTAGCACAGGAATGGCTGCCACGTGCTTGTCTGGGTCTTTAATGAAGCAGCGTTAGATCACTAAATGCGTGATTACCCTAAATCAGAGAGAAAGTTTCGTACAAGAACCTTCTCGTTCTTATATTTCCGCTGCTTTTTGAATCTTTGAGAAGCAAAATGCGACTACTTGCATCGATAAACGATGCGAACCGGCATTTGCAGTCTTCTCAAATCAAATGAACTGTGTCTTGCTTTGAGTATCTTGTGTTTTGGTGTTAAAAACTACAGCGAAAACTAATCATATTTTCACTTATCCAGCTGCTCATTTTTACGAACGAGAGAACATTAAGATCGGTTCAAAAACTAAACTCAGCAGGGCGTTGGTTCTCTGTGAGCGCTCCCGATGAGAGGCAGCTACAGCAACTGGAAAATCAGGATCATTACAAGTTTTTAAGCTCTAACAAGTTCTCTTCTGAATCAATTATCAGTTTTGGGATTTTGCCAACTGAATGAAAAGCTTTGCTCTAACAAAAGTACTTTTCACTTAAACCATGTACGATGTTCTAAAAAACGTAGCTTTACTTGTCCATAAAATGAATTGTAAAGGATTTTCTCTTTTGTATATGAAAAAAACGTGAAGGTTTCTTTTTGTAAGAAAAATGGAAAATCCACACGTGAAGAAAAGTAATTTGAAGATGAAAAAAATTTAAAAGCATAGTTCAGTTGGTAGATGATTTCTTGTATGACTTAACTTAGATGGCTCAGTGTTAATTTAAATATTTTTGAACAGTAAATTTATCGACGCTTTTAAAAAACACGTGACGCTATGTCTTATTTTTCAACTGACCAAATCAAATTACATTACTTGACATTGAGATTCTGTTTTCTCTTTTTCTGCAGTAGTTTATTCCTATCACACTTATGTATGACCGGGGAGGTAGCAGTTTTCAGTATGTAATGATCGAAACTTGCATTTTGATATCACACGTTGGAGGTATTAAACATTATTCCCATTGGATCCCGATATCCTCTCGTTGCTTTATAAAATTTAAAGACGAAAAAATGAAATAGGATTGCTACAAAAATGTTTTAATGTGCCTAAAGTGCTTTATGTTTTAGGTCTTAGTAAAGTAACTCATTTGTCATAGAATATTTCATATGCCATGTTGTGCTGTCAGTAGTATAGCAAACGTTCAGAGATGTTTAGAGTAGAACCTTTAAAAGTGGTTCAAAGTGCTCAAAATCAATGCCTTGTATTTTATTTTTCTGTTCAAAATAAACAATTTTTTATTGTCTTTTAGGGTTTAAGAGGGAGGAGAAAGTGAAGGACAGTTTACACATAAAACCAAATGAAGGAATGCAGTGGTTTAAAGGTGGTGACTAAACCTAAACGAAGCTACTGCATGCAGAATGTCTGGAATTTCCGAGGAATAGACATACAGATTAAGAGCTTGGTTGAAGAGTTACTGTGATAGAGAGTCCTTTCTTTCATTTCAGTATTTATCTTGTAATAGTTTTAAAACCACAGGAAGCTATAGTAAAGAGAGTTTAAAACATTTTATGACACAGCTAAAGTATGTTAGGATTACGATACAATTACCATTTAGCTGCTTGCTGTCATACATTTAAGGCTAAAACCCTCCAATCATGGTAATAGATTAGACCCCTTGCACTAACGCCGAAAATTTGATGAGTACAATTTGGAGATTTGGATCAAAATTACAGGAAGCGTTCTTTTCAAAGATATACCGTTTGTCTAATATGCATCCCTGATCTCTTCCTAAACTATTTCTTTACAGTGTGTCTCTACTGAACTCGGATTCAAACAAAAAGTGCGCTAATGATCGCCTGCAGGTAGTTTTTAACAAATTTTAATAAATCGAATAGGCGAAAAAACAACGTCTTACGTAGCAGTAATTCACTGCAGATTAATTGCCAAGTGGACCGTCTCATCAGCGGACTGCGTAGGAAAACTACGCCCATTAAACGGTTATGATAACGAGCCAAAATTACATAACGTGTTTTTCACTGTAGAAAATAAAATGCTACACGCTTTCATTGCACTTTTATCCAACAAAAGCTTCTCAATGCTTGTCTGAAAAATAGAACAATTTTGCAGTTGATACTTGAGAAATATCTTCAAATGCTTCGACATTGAAGTAAATCTTACGATTTGCTTGATAACGGGCTTTTGCTATTGTTTGTGAAACACTTTGTAAATATACATATACAAGCAGTATGTTTCTGATTTTTCTGATATTAACGTTTTACCAAAACTAAAAATATGTTATACTTTTTTTAAAGGAATACTGTAACAAACCAATCGTCTTGTATTTCACAAAAGGCATCAGTGTTTAATGTCCTTTGCTTTTCAAAATTGAAAAGCAGAAAAGGCCACAAAGTTTTTGACTTTGTGATGACTGATGTTGAAAGTTAAGTACATCAGTTTAAACTTTGCAGATTGTCCTTGTGCTTCAATTTAATGTTGTCCTAACTGTTTGTTTTCCAGCATATTTTCATTTTCAACGTTGAACTATAACGCAGCAGTGAATACAGAATCAGTCGAACTTGCTTGCTGTTATCATTTTGTGAAATCTGCAGATCTTGAATCAACGGCAGAAGACATGCAAAATTAAAAAAATCATATATGACATTTACTGTCACACTTATACAAAGGATTTTATTGTTATGCCATAATACCCAATTTTTTTATCCCCAAGATTATTTACGTAATTTTAGGTTGCGCAAACTGCATTTCTGTTTTATGATTAGCGCTCATAAAATACGTTGAACGCAGGAACATTCTGATGTGAAAATTTTGCCCGGATTTGTAACTAAAGTTTCAGTTATCATCTTGAAACAATTCATTGTCAGTCTTGGCAGAAACTTCTCTGCTGCTGATTTGTGCAGTTCCACACTTTGTGCTTTATATAACAACTATAAACTGAGGAAGTCAATTGTAGAAGAGAGCTTCAGTCGGTTTAGTAGACAAGCCCATTTGGACATTGCCATACCGCGTCATCAGGCCATATGGTTGTATAGCATGGTAGTTCTTGCAAAAAACACAAAAGAAATATTTAGCTGTCTTTAGAACCGAGTGAGCTGTTGCGCGAGACGACCTCAGCACACTCAAGTAGACCAGTGCAACTACGAACAGAATGGAGCGCTATTTTAATACTGGAAATAGATGTAAGATGTGTTTACTAATCGCAATGCTGTTACTTCCAAAGTCAGAGAATTTGTTCATGTCTAAAAGTTCAGAACCATTGTATTTACAAGGCCTTTTTTGATCAAGAATTAAATCAAGAAAAACAGCTGGGCCTCGTCTTCCAGCGATTACAAAAACGTGTACCTAAGCAAAAATCCATCCAGCACTGTTCCAAATAAGCTGTTGCCAGTTTTAATCTAATCTAATCTTGATAAGTTTTGCTTGAAATTTTTAGACTTATTTCCTGCTGTGAGTCGTTGGCGTCCTGGATAAATAACAATAACAATACGGTTTCGGTGGTGAGCTGGAAAATTATACGTCAAAAATAACCTTGTCTCGAATATTATTTTTGTGTTTGTTTGACGCACAATTTGCGCAGTTTTATTTTTAGATTATTAATGCTATGTACTTAATCTTTAACCTTCTCTATCGAAGATATGGGCTGCTTTGTTATCGAGATCAAAGTGGATGATAAAAGCGGCTTAGCTGTATATCATTTTAAATATTGTAAATTACTTCAAGTTGCCGCTACAAAAACAATAATGATTGCTTTTTTCCAAAGCACAAAGTTTTGGTCTTTTGAAAACGCCCAAACGTTAAAGTAGAGCAAAAACGACTTTCAGAATAGATTGGCACGTTACTTTCGACTACTGTAGTTGTTCAGTGCATCCGATGCAAAAGTTCGTTTTATGAAATTGGCGTATCACACATCTTCTACATACTGTACATAACCTCAAGCAACTTTGGGAGGGAAAAATTGTCAGTTACGTTAACTGGATTGTTCTTCGATCGAATACTTGTTAATTTCGAAATTTAAGCAATCTACGTTTTGAAATTAGTCTTAACTTTTTTTCCTCCCTTCTCCCAAAACACATACATATGCCTGACAACTCAGCGTGGACTAAGGTCTATTCAGTTGCTTTTAGGATCAGTAGTCCTTTCCCTCTCTAGGCCGCTAAGGCAAAAGATAAAATAGTCATAAATGGAATTGTTTTCGATAAAGATTACAGTTGTAGACATGCTAGTTCGCACAGTAAGGGATGATGAACTCAAAATGATACAATTTCTACTCCTTACCTTCGTGCCAAAGAGAAACTAGCCTTGTTTGGTAACTTTATTTCATATCCAAAATATACGTAGTAGATTTCATTTAGTTATGGTTTCGCTGACAAATCATTCGTTGTTAAATACTTGTGGGAACAACGGGAGCCTTGTTATTTGACTGTGAGACGCTGAAAATATTTCTGTTTTCATTTTACCCCGTTGTAAAGCAGCCATCTCTGCTGCAAACCGTTTCTTCAGTTAATGCACACTCTTGCATTTACCTTTTTTACACTTTGTTCTTAATTGTGTTATATGACCCAGGACGTTACATTTTACACCTATAAAGAATATATCGGTTTGAGAATTCCTTGCTTTCAGATCGTTTACTTAATCACAAATATGAGAAAGTTGGCGTAAGAGAGAGACGAAATTGTCCGGTTTCTTAATAGTGCTTTGTGGTTTTGTAAAAGATTTAAAGTGGAGAAGTGGCAGCCTGTATACAGCTTCTTTCTTGTTGCAATCATTTTCTAATGTTAGACTTTACTCGTGGTTGTACTTGGTTGAGAATTTATGTTCCCTTTCTGAAGATTAAGTCTATTTTGTTCTCACTTTTAGAACGAATTGACAAACACCGGTAATATCACTCTGCATTTTGCGTTTCTGGAAGTATGAAATGTATGGTATCGCTTGTTCCTAAAAATGAAAATCAAACTCAATTCGTTTACAACTGTTTGTATTAACTATTATATGAGGAATGTGGTTCCTTTCGTATTCAGTTCGAACACGTTCTAAACGCGCTGTTTCGAGTATAGATACGGTTGGCAGATCAAAGACAAACAAACCATTTTATAACTTGTTGCTTTCCTTTCATCTTCTGCTTTGATTTTAAACCAAACAATATTTTCATCTTTGATACTCAAAGTTATAGTTGCTGTCGTGTACTTAAATAAGTTATTTTACCATGGTCATGCAAATTATAAGGATTGTGTGTTTATGCTCTTTTAAGAGCAACTTTAAAATGTTCTTGACTCTTGAGTCTTGACCTTACTAACTATGTTTTAACTGGGAACTCGCTCGTGCTTGGTGTTCAACGATGTGTATAGACATAATAGAATATTATTTCATGCTCTATTAGTTGAAAACTGAAGGCTTTTGTATAATGATCTATTCATATCATGTCCAATAACCGACTTTTTCATAAAGCAGCATGAAAATCAGACGAAATGGTGAACTGGGAATGACCATGAAGCAGAACATGTTTCGGTGCAGGTTTGCTGTAAACTGATATCTGTCATCACGAGAGTAAGCACGATTTGACTATAAAGTTAATTTTAGCCACGAGTCTTTGCTGAAAAGGCAAGGATGGAAATCTAATCTTTGCTAGTTTTAGTTCTAATTAAAGACTTGTTAAGCAGCTATCACACACTCTAGGCTGAAGTGCTTAATTGTGCTCGACGTGTACTGTATTTAGTGATCCTCGCTAGTGGAATGTCAACCCTTGAGGCACTGTCTAACTGTTTTTATTGGCCATTGAAAACCAATTGGATATATTTTAAACACAAGAGTAAGCGAGGAAATTATGGTTTCCCGTGAAATGTCATTGATCTTTTACATAATGCTTATAATTTTATTCCTAATGATTAATTATATAATCGGATTCCAATCTTTTCCTCCCAAAAGAAACCCCAATAAAGGTCAGTCATCTACAAGAGGTAGCCTTAACCTTCTATTAAAAACGATATTTATCTTTATAAAGAACTGTGGGTATTGGAGAAAATGTTTTAAGAAGTCTGTTTGATCTTTTTTATACTTTCAGAACGTTTCGTTTCGGTCTTTTGTCCAGTCTCGTGCAACTGCTTTCAATCTTGTGTAGTAACTGCGAATAATTGACAGTTTTCGTGTAAATTTACATTTAAGTTAGTATACAAATAGAAACAGGAAGTGAAACTCAACTTTAACCAAACTTCTGACAGTCACTGTGATCTAAAACTACCCCGAAGGAAGTATTCTAGCAATGGTTCTCTTTCTGTATTTGTAACTGCAGAGTTGGCCGCTGCCAATGCATAGCTGAGATGAAACAATGCAAGGGGGAAAGTGCTATCTATCAGATAATTCACACTCAAAACCTGGTTTCCTAATAACTATCAGTCTTTGCATTTACCTACCGTCACCCGAAGTGTTGGTTGAAGACGAGAACGCGTTCTCCTACAAATCATACAGCATGTCTTTATACCGTGAGCGCTTTCTGTGATATTGTATAGATCTCTAAATCATTTATCACTTTGCAATGACTCGAATTCTTTACACTTCACCTTTTGCTTGCCTATTGTTTCGACATTAGAGACAATAAGCTATGTCGCCTGTAGACCAAACTAGTAACACGCTTCGCCTAAGGGGGGAAAGCTGAACGCCATACGATAAGAAGTCTTGCCTTAATAGTGACATATTGCTGTTACAGTATATGCTATTCTGCAGCTATGGCCTTTGCTGACAAATATTCTGTCTCTAATTTAATATATGCAAAGATCTGAATAGTTTGACATACTTAGCTTGTTATAAATAAAGATTGCGAAAATATTCTGGGTATCCAACGAAGCAAAAGGTACATTTGGTGACCTATACTATAGTGCAAAACTGAGTGCAAAGTCAACCAACCCCGCCCCGTGTTAAAAGCTTGTGGTTAAATTTATCGCGCGATTAAAAATAAGGCATTAGCGTGACAGTCTGTTTCTGTGTACTAGTAAAATTAAACTTTTGTTGAAGAATTGGGAAGAACTGAACGAAGGGTTGTTTTCAAGAGAAATGAGGATATCAAAGCTACCCGGCCGTTTTAGTTTACTCACAATAGTTCAAAAGCAAAAGTTTCGATCTTAAAGTTTGACAAGATGACAAATTAATTTTCAATTCTTGTTTTGAACATTAGTTGATGAATGGAACACCAGCTCACATTTTGTTTGCAAACCATAGGGTGCCTTTTCCCAAAGGCTGCAAAGCATGTGACAGAGATTAATCATTTCTCATAGAATTGACATTCTTCCCTTAGGTTTGGTAGGTGGATTAGTTTTTATTATTAATATCATTATTATTATTACTATTAATTATTATTATTATTATTACTACTACTACTACTACTTATATTATTGTACTGGCTGAGATTAACTGTGAGATATTAAACCGTTGAAATGCAAAGCGAGGGGAAGCTTTTCTCATATACTTTCAATTCGTATTTGTTAAACGCGAATTTTGTCATTATCCTTATTATTATTATTATTATTATAGCACAATAATAAAAAAGCAAAAGGATCTCCACCAAATATTATAGCATACTTGCTACCAATATAGGCCCCCCCCTTTTTTTTTCGTTTGAACGTTTTTAGAAGTACAGAGAGTTATTCTATGACGTGTGTGCGTCAATTTTTGTTATTTTTAAAAAATTGTGAGTAATATCGATAAATTTGTTCGGAGTTATTGTGCTGAGTGGTAAATGTTTTGTGCTATTATATGCGATGTAAAATATATTTAAGTGATTTCAAAAACGAATAAAAAATCTTGTACTGGGCAGAAATTGTTATGTTACATACTACCCTAATATTTGGCTGCTAATCAGATGACTAAATATGTACTAAAGTAGCCCGGAGTTTTGTCATTTCCAGACCGTACTTCTTAAGACTTTCATTCATTTCTTATGATTTTTAATAAGTGTCGAAATATTTATCGAGTTTTGGTTGTAGTGTTAAAATACTTTTTGTGCAACGAATAGTAAGTAACAACTCTACAAGTGTTTGCTCCAACAAGTCTGATAACACAAGAATAAGAAGCAGTTCTTTGTTGGATGTTTTGTTTTTATGCCAGCTGAACACATTCAAAGAGGCCTTGTGCACGTGACTGCCCAGTTATTGAGCTCTGTTTTGTTTGGACTCTTGTAACAGTTTGGCGCTTTTGCTGTTGTGTGTGCAGTTGAGTCCATTCGGGTTATTGTCTCGGTCCAACGTTGCTTTGTTCTTGTCTCTACAATAAATAGTTCAGTTTCGAATCTTTTCCTTCTGTTGAACAAGATCTTCGTCCTTTCTAGGTCGTGGTTGCCTGGTTATTTCAAACACTCCAAGTTGATCCACGTGTTCATGACCACGGGGTTCAGACGTCTTTATTCTTAATACATCTAATATTTTTATTTCCAGCTTTTACATTGAGTTAAGGGTTCAGACTTAACTGTTTTGTTAAATGTGGTTCCTGTGTTTTGAGTCTCTTTTCACAGTGTTGACCAAACCTATTTGGCAGAAAGTTCTCGATCAAATCTACTTTCCCTCCGTTAAACTTCAACCATTCACGCAATTGGGATCTGTCAGAAGGGGATGTGGGGCATCTCCTGTTTGGGATCTGTCAGTAAGGGATGTGGGGCATCTCCTGTTTGGGATCTGTCAGTAAGGGATGTGGGGCATCTCCTGGCTGGGATCTGTCAGTAAGGGATGTGGGGCATCTCCTGGTTGGGATCTGTCAGTAAGAAATGTGGGGCATCTCCTGTTTGGGATCTGTCAGTAAGGGATGTGGGGCATCTCCTGTTTGGGATCTGTCAGTAAGGGATGTGGGGCATCTCCTGGCTGGGATCTGTCAGTAAGGGATGTGGGGCATCTCCTGGTTGGGATCTGTCAGTAAGAAATGTGCCGCATCTCCTGTTTGGGATCTGTCAGTAAGAGATGTGGGGCATCTCCTGTTTGGGATCTGTCAGTAAGGGATATGGGGCATCTCCTGGTTCGGATCTGTCAGTAGGGGATGTGGGGCATCTCCTGGTTGGGATCTGTCAGTAGGTGATGTGGGGTATCTCCTGGTTGGGATCTGTCAGTAGGGGATGTGGGGTATCTCCTGATTGGGATCTGTCAGTAGGGGATGTGGAGCATCTCCTGGTTGGGATCTGTCAGTAGGGGATGTGGGGTATCTCCTGGTTGGGATCTGTCAGTAGGGGATGTGGGGTA
>JAOEJI010615154.1:0-15104 GCA_025448255.1 Umimayanthus chanpuru
AATTAATTTAATGTGATTTTGGCTTCCAAGTTCTTTAACTTTATAGTTATTTTTGGAAGCCAAACCCTTTGGTATTTAATATATTTATCTTTGTATATATTTAATATTGTGTCAATTGAAAGGGTAAATAAAGTTGTTGTTGTTGTTTTAATTTTTTTTATTATAAACCCAAGCGTTTCAGTGTTTTGAGTATTTTTAATAGAATTTTGTTTGTTTGTTTGTTTATTTATTTAATTATGTATCTATTTATGTATTATATATTTACTTTTTATCTATCTATCTATCTATCTATCTATTTATTTACTTATTTATTTATTTATTTATTCTTTCTCTGCAGGCAAAGAATAAAGAAATGCTTCGTGAATCGAGGAAACTGAAGGTATTAGTACGCTTTAACAGTGTTATAGTTCTTATGTTAACCTTTTCCCTCAGGGAGGGAGGTGGCCGCACGGTTTTTACACACCCTCCCCTCCTGGAGTTCTTTTTATCATTTTGGCATTTCGAGAAGAACACCAATCGCCGCTAAATTTACCAACCTAATTACCTATGAATCTATTTAAAACATTTTATTTAAAAAACACTTATGTCATAAAGACGTATGCAGCTATTTTTGAAAAAACACTTTAGTATATATCCGTAGATTTTAAAAAACCGTACTTTACTATTTAGACCACCTGCGTTCCTCCCGGATTTTATCTTCATCTATTGTGAGGCATTGTTGGCCGGTTCACTCCACAGGTCGTAAATACACCTGAGAGATATACACTTGGGGTGTGAACGGCAGCGATTGCTACACTCCATCGCACTTGAGTTTTCCATTACTTTGGGTAATGTCGACTTCAAAGAGGGCGATATACACTTTAATTTCAATTAACTAATCAGAAAATATGGGTTTTGATCAAGAAGGGTTGATATGGTATATTTTTCGACGAAAGATTTGGTGTAAAGCTGTCGTTTCGAGCGTTAGTCATTCGTGGGAGCAGTCCCCATATCTAGCTTACTCGCTAACGCAGAAAAACAGTTCTTTTTAAAAACGTTTTTCCAAAATAAAGCCGCATCATCCTTGTTTGTTTCACGCGAAAGATGATAACCATGTTAGTCATAAAGTGCAGACAAATAGCATGTGCATTTTTGCGTCCGTCCATGTCGAAATGAAGCGCACTTTGAGACATCTAAGTGTAATTAAAATGCACTTGGGGATTCTATTGTGAACCCGACCTATTGTTCTGCCACTGAAAGCACCATGTCCTCAAACCTTTCCCAATAATCCCTGTTCTTAGGTTGGCTTGAATGCCTTGCTATTAAGAACAAAGTACTAACACGTATTATTATTCAATACAGGAGCGCAACTGGAAACCGATGGAAGATGCAAATGACTTTGAAGACAAATGATTGTAACCATTATTCCAGTAGGATGGCCCAATCAGTCCGATAGTGACTACTATCAAACGGGGCCCAGAAAAACTTTGTTTACATTCGTTACCTAGAAATGACACGTTACAAATCTTCGAGATGACGAACAACGTCGCTAAGCAGGCATCAGCAGGATGATAGAGTGACTTTCACCTGGACTTGTACATATAGCAGTTACTGGACGAGAACTTTAGTTTGTGAGCTCCACATAAGTGTTCAATTGCGAGTTTGTCGTTTATGAACAAAGGTTAAACCACATATTAAAATTATATTGTACCAACACAATTTCTAGTTCCCTGCTGCTGTATTGCTTTACACCGCACCTTAGTTACATGTTTCAGTCTTTTCAGTTATTCACCACACACACCCTTGCTCTGATCATTTTCATTTTGTTTTTGTTTTGCTCTTTTAATTTCAAGGTGGGCGATGTCAATTAGGACGCGAGTACTGTTTCGTCTCCCTACACGAAATTGTGAGGTTTTTTTAAATTAAAATTTGTAATAAATTGTCATGTAGTATTATGAAATGTGGCGAAACCATTGAAAACATATTAAAGAAGATAGATAGAGTAATCATTGTTTATCCACGATATTCTCATCAAGTTTAATAAATAAATATAATAATACTAAAAATATTATATATCTGCCTTGTAGGGGGGAGGGTCCATTTTATTTTGTGTGTAGGGGAGTAGGGAGGGTGAAAGAATGCTTACTGTGCATTCTTTCTTGTAAATCTTCGGGGAAAATGTGGGGGTTTTTTCGTCTTCCCCATACATTTTCTTTATAACTTTTTGGCGAGTAAATTATTTTTTTCGCCTGTTTCGATTTTGTCCTCCCCACGGGATCAAAACAGCACATGAAATAACGGAGATAACGAATATTTCCAAATTTAGAACCTCTGGCAAAAAGACGTTTATATGGTCACTTTGATATTCGCAATGTTTCACAAAATTTTAAATTCCTTGAATTAAGGAAATACAAAAGGTTATCAAGCTGAACAGATTTTTGTTTGTGTTTATACACTGAGAAAAATAGGAAGTACGGTACTACTTTTTTGTGATATTCACTCTCATTTGTATAAACCCTGATCTGACCTTCGACGATTTTCGCAGTGACCTTGTAAAAGACACTGTCAAATAATCTTCTTGTGATCAAAATTCCGGTCTTATGCCGTTTATAGTTTAACATTTCAGTAAACTTTTTTGATCTGACATTTTGCTGATTGATTTTGGGAGGTTTGTGATTTGAAGCATTTTTTGTTAACCACATAGCTTATGAGCGATTGTACGTCTGAATGCAGTGTTATCCCAAATGTAACGCCAATCCTGTGCGAACACTTCGACCTCTCTCCTCTTTACTGCTTTCCAAACACCCACGAGTCTCGTGTTACCAACTGTAGTTGCTCCGTCAGATACTATACTTTTCAGTAGCAGCTGCATATCTCTAAAAGAAGCAGAAACATGTAATACAGTTATTTGCAATAAGCTGAACCTTTCATTTTACATCTGTGTTTTTAAGCACTGCTTATAGTCATTTTTTTGCCGTCTCGACCAAGGTGGATTTACAATTCCACTCCAGAGCCCACGATGCAACATTTATTCGTCTATTAGAGAGCTGATGCAGCCCATAAACCATGATTTTTTGAAAATTTGTAAGGAAAACTGCAATACTAAACAGCTAGAGCGTGATTACCGCAACTTACTTTTTGTTAAATTATTTTACGATATCCAATTAAATCATCTGTATATTTTGATGTGTTGCTACAATAAAGAAGGCTTCCCAGAACAAAACAACTGCAGTCCATAATTCCTGTGGCTGTGGTGCTTGATGTGTTTTCGCATTGCAATTTGGAAAGGGATATGAGCGCGAATTCTAATGGCTTGAAACTTATCAGGTTCGCTGGTTGTAGTTTATGCTTTTAATCAAAAATTTGAACTTGTCAGAATCATTCCCCTGTTGAAAAAATCTGACGACATTTTTTTATAAATTGTAACACACTGTAATAGTCCAAAGGAATCCGTATCGATTTTGCTAGTGGATGTTTGTACAGGAAATACCACCGTTCGAAAAGAATTAATGAAAAATTACACGAATATTTTATGAAAGTGATAGTAATGCCACGAGTGCGAATGCAATTTTTCATTAATTCTTCGAGAACTAAGGTGGTGTTTCCTTTTAATTCCACACCTACAAAAATACAATTTTAAAATTTTTGTGGAAAAAAGGGAGAGTTGCCGCGCGTACAGGTAGAATCCCTGAATGTATTTACTAGAATCTTTTTATGTTTTCTTTCAAGGAAAGAATCGTCATCGCTCTCAGGCAAATTGCAAATTAGTAAATCACTGTCTTCAATTTCGTTTAAAATATTCATATTTTTGGTGTACGGAAAAACTCAAAAAACTGTCAAAAGTTACTGGTCGGTGTTTGTTTTCGTGACATGTAAAGAAAAGTTCCCGGATGACCGTGCCAATTAAGGTTTTAATATAGCATATGTAGGCATTGAGGATTTAATTGCACGGATTAAAGAAAAATACACTGTGAACCTGCCTGAATCAGAGGCCAGTACTGTAGGTGTGGAATTATGAGTCTAATGACCCCAACCAATCTGCTAGTCTAGATTTTACGGTACGGATTGTTATGTATGTGTACGATATTTCTCTCTCTCCCGGTAAGTTCATTGCAAACTACGAAATACAAAGACACTCACTGAATGCGTTTTATTACCTTAACGAAACTGACGAAGAATGTTCATAGACGGCTTAAGCTGAAGCAATTGGTGGGAGCGAAGTGGAGATTGAAGCCAAAGAAGGCTTTGTATTAAACAACGATGTTTTGCTATATAGTATGCTACTCATGCATTAACCTATCTTTCTCGGGATCGTACTGGGGAATATCGGCTCTTGGCTGTCTTTGTTCGGAGCTCGCGCTCACTTTGTAAGGCGATATTATAGATATTTATCACCTCATATACGTCAAACGGCAAGAACGATATTGCGACCGTAAATTTACTGTTGGCCTAGACTACATGTTATGCAATCTTATCAGACGTTACTGCTGTCATTTTCTTTCTCATTTCCACTTCCCGGCGTTTGCCGTTTCACGCATGCGTGGTACTTAACCTCTCTAGTAATATAAGTTTCGCTGACCTGTAATATTGTCGGCGATCCCCTTGATAGCAGCTCTTCCTCGGTCGTCTCAAAGACGTCAAATCTCGCCGCTGATGTCCTTGCTGCTATGGTACTGAGAGTTTTATTTTCTGTGGAAGGCTTATACAAGTTGTTTGTATTTTATACGCTAAAAGATTCTTACACAGTCAAAAGTTATATAAAAATTAGAGCATTTATTGAATAGTTATCAGACAAGTTTCACGATAAAATTCGAAAGTCAAACCTGCGTTGAAAGTTTGGGAAATTTGTAAGAAATTTTAAATCTTAAAGAAAAAGAGGGGGAAAGTTTTAATAAAGGAGCTATTGTGTTCAACTTCGTACCTTCTACTGGCGCCTGAACGAAATCGGTTCCAAGCCTAAAGCACTTCGTTATAGCCCGAAGCGTCTTCCCGAAGCGTTGTCGGTAGCGGCCCCACATACAGAAGTAAATCACGGGATTAAACAGCGGACTTATCAATGTCAGGTAAGTTGAGACAAAAATCATTTGGGATATGTCGTGAGCGGAAACTTGCTTGACAGTAATGCACAGCTACAAACCAAAATTGGACTTTTGTTAGTTCAACTCGGTTCAACAAACCAGGGCCGTAGCTAAACCTAATCATAACCTGACAAAACCCTTTCGGCATTCCTAAGGGTGGCAATTGATTAATTGCGAAATTCTCATTACCTGTTTCCATATGAGTAAAGCATTAAAAGTGGTGCATTTATATAGCGCCTTTCCATGTAACATGCTCAAAGGCGCTTTACAATGATCGGTTTACCCTCAGCGGACCGGAAGCATATATAGGCGCCTCTGGCAGCCGCTTCAAAGCGGTCCATGTATGCTGGTACTCATTTTAACGACCCCGGAAGGAGGAAAAGCTGAGTGAACTTTAGCGGGAAAGAAGGTCACCCACATATTCAACCCTTGACCAGGCCGGGGATCGAACCGGGGACCTCGGGATTGGGAGGCAGAGATCTTAACCACTGCGCCAACCCCTCCTGTTAACTGACCGTACTGAAAAAGATGGGACAGGTGCTTTTACTCGTAGTTCTCAGTTGCACACGAAACCATAAGAATGCTAATAAAAATGCACAGAAAAGTTCTAACAACTCAGAACCTGCCATACTCAATGTTGTAATAGGACAGGGATGAGTTTGCCAAAAAATGAACGACTTTCTTCCCGGGGAAGGGGGGGGGTAAAAAGGATAGGGATGACCGTCGGAAATCCTAGAAAAATTACCCCCCAAAATACAAAGCCATAAAAATTTGCGCACCCTAAAACATACTCCCTGGTCAAAAATTAACCTAAAATATACCAATAAACCGGAGTTTATTAAAGAAATGTATTCAAAAGAGCTGTACCCATGATAATTCAAAATTTTTATACCCTAACAAATACCGGTTTTATTTTTTTAAATTGATTTCGCTTGAACAACCCCTAAATAATACTAAATCGCCGATTACAACTCCTAAAAAATACGACGATCATCCCTATCATCCGAATATAGGGAGTAACCCCTCCCCCCCGGGCTTTCTTCGTGCCTATTGGCTGTGCTACATTCACAACCTATTGTGGTAAAATGTACAGTCGCTGTTTTTTTCGGGATGGGCAATTAAGTTAGGATAATTTTGCTGTTCTTATAGAGAAGTTTGAATGAATGATCAATTTCTTTCTTCGTACAACCATTCATTTTGTTTACAGTGACACTGTAAAAAGAAGCGGCTGCCAGAGGCGCCTATATGCGCTTCCGGTGCGCTGGGGGTAAACTGATCATTGTAAAGCGCCTTTGAGCATGTTACATGGAAAAGGCGCTATATATTAAATGTACCACTTTACTTTTTTACTTTAAGAAGATAAATGTTGCCGGATAAATTTGGTAAGAGTGGAAGGATTAACCCTTACCGATCTTTCTATGTTCTGACAGTGAGTCGATGAATGAAAATTATTAAATCGTTTTTGTAACGTGAAATTTCTGGCAGCCTTTTCTTTATGATTCATCATTATAACCTGTCACTGTGCTTTTTACAACGAATTGGGGACACTGTTTAAAAAAGCAAAGAGAAACGCTATCTAAAAGTCATAATGTTGTGGAAGCTATTTTTAAAAGACATATTCTAAAATTCCGAAAAACAAATGGCCTCTAAAACTCTGCTCATACAATACACACATTTATCCCTTTTATCTATCTTAGTACTTGTGTTCATGGGTTCGTGTTCTTCTGATACTTTGCGTCTGCGATTATATATTGAAACATTTAAATTATTTCACGTAGTCCTGACACTCCATTCTTCTCCGCAGACTCCGCGTCTCCTCCTCTTTCTTGGCCTCTAGCTTTTTAGAGAGGACATCAAATGGTCGGATTCAAAATAAAACCGGTGGAATTTACAGAAAATGTGAAAACGACACCCAAAAACACGTTTTCAAGTTTGCTACCGTGACCTGACAAGCACAAACATATCGCGAATCCCTTTTATAGGACAGCTTATTGAAATTGAAGAAACTATTAATTTTTTTGCTGATTCAAACGACTATATCTGTCATTAAGGCAGTTTGTAGTTCTACAAACGGCCTACATTTTCCTCTGATATTTGATATGTATCTGACATGAGCTTGCATGAGTTGAGTTTGTATCTCGACCTACGAAATTTGTAACTCGACGAACCAAGGATGTCCTTGCTATAAAAGTCTAGAATATCAATACACCCGTTTTCCCGCTCTGTCGACCAATACATGCATTAGGAAACATCTCCAGATTGTAGATCGGGAAACTGATCATCGTCAGTTCGTATTAGGAGACGACGATTTGACCTCGTGGGGGGGAAGTGGATTTTAGTAAAGAAATTTATGGGGAAAAAAATTTGCAAGCTGAAAGGTTATAAAGAGGATGTACGGAAAAACAGAAAAAGATTGGCCAAGGGAAAAAGGTTTGCACAGAAATCATTCCAGTTCCACCCCACCCTCACAAGATCAAATGGACTGCCCCTTAAGGTTTGTCTTCAATATGATATCCACAAATATAAAGATGAATATGTAAAATAAGACACTGTCTCTTCACTAACGAACGGCCACCTCAGTTGTACAAGTTCTTTTAGACAGTACTCTATAATATTATTATTATTATTATTATTATTATTGTTGTTGTTAGTATTATTATTATTATTATCATTATTATTATTATTATTATTATTCTCATTATTTTGCAACATTCTCAACTGAACAGATTCAATAGTTGTGAAACCTTACCACTAATGGGAGATAACTGGCATAGAAACACACGACCACCAACAAACAAACTCTTGCCAGTTGCTGACTTTGCCTCATCACTAAATTTGGTTGAACGGTGGTTCGCCTGTTTACTTTAGTTCGGTTGGATGAAGAGAATGGGTACGATGAATGTCGCGCGATCAACAGCATCTTCTGTCGATGACAAAACTTTCCAAGCGAATAAATCGTTGCAATAGTTGAACACAACACCAGAAGCAGCTGGGAATAACCCCACGCCAGCAGAAAAGCGGCGTAAGAACCCTCAAAAGAATACAAGCAGAGCGCAAGCCACTCCAGCGGTTTGTACGAGTCCCAGCCGAGCAGCGGTAAAGTAGCAACAGCGACTGAAATCAATGAAACCGTCTCTACAGCATGCCGAGCCCTTTTTTGGGTTAACTTCTGTCGGTGAAAGAAAGGCTTTGATACGGCTAAACACCTCTCAAGTGAAATTAGAGAAACTAGAAATACGCTTGTCATTTGAAATGCAACCGTACACCAAGCTTGTACTTGGCAAATGCTGAGGATTTTACCGAACTGCTCGGGTTGGCGGTTCTTCCAAAATCGCATCCAGGCGGCTATAGTGACACTCGTAAGAGCATTTAAAACATCAACAGAAGCGAGGGCGAGAATGAAGAAGTCCACCACTAAAGGTTTCTTCCTCAGTTGCCACGCAGTTAACATTGTGAAGATGTTTCCAACGATGATAAGAATATCTACCAGGACTAAAGTTAGTGCTTGAAAATCGGTCGATATTGCTTGGGAAGAAGTGGTGTTCATTTCTGGCACTGCTTTCGGTCCTTCGCATTTACAGAGATTGTTAAGAACTTATTCTTTTTTCACTTAAAGCTGATTATATATCCGCCCTCAAAAACATTCTACCCCCCGTGAAACATAGTATATGTACCCGGCTCACTTGACAAGTCATTTTCTTTTTACTTTACCCATTCAAGAAAAGATCCGGTTGTTTTCTTTTATAAAAGCTGTGGACACATATTTAATTTCGATCAATTGTTCTTGAAACAGGCGATGTCATGTTCTTTTCTCTAAACTAGGTTTTGTTACAGTTGTGCAATAAAAGAGAACCTCATGATAATAATAACTAAGAATTGTATTTCTTAAAATGTGTATTGAAAAACTCTCAAAGGTCATTACAGGATGAAGAATCAGTTGAGGAAGTTCTTTGTACAAATAAGAGTTTGCGAAAATTCAGAAATGCTTTTCGCGTTATTAATTTTTGATATGAGTTTTAATGAACTTTGTGAAAAGCCGAATCTCGTATACACCTTTCATATGCCGACAAAAATTTTCTTTCACAGTCCAGCCATAAGTTTGTATTTTTTTTTCTACCAGCGTGCAATTTTTAAAAAGTCTTCCGGCAGTCTTCTTGTTACCAAACTAGTTACTATCTATTTTGTCGAACTGAATTGAATTGAATTGGAAAAAGAAAGAAAATTTATTCTGGGCTTTGCGCTTTCCTTTAAACGTTAAAAGTTTGACAGATGCCATTGATGAGACAGCTGCCAGTGATTTGCCTGTATCCTGGTTTGGAAAAAGTAAATGTTTTATCACGAAAGCAGAATTTATACCAAAACTGATTTCAACAAGATTTTTGAATAATAGAATAATCGTAAGTTTCCAATTTGGTTTGAAGGCGCTGGATAAATTAATATCTTGATACACACTCTCTTGATTTTATACGATAAAAGTATACATTTTTTATTTAAAAATTTTGACACATGACAAGGCTTTTGAATACGGAAAATATTTTTGAGATGATCTTTAAGAGGATCTCAAATTCAAGGAACAATAAACTACCGCTGTTTGCAAAATGTTTCTTACTTGCCGTGCGCTTTAGGAACGGTTCATCATTTCCCAGCCATTCTTTCTTTGGCTTTCGCCGCGCGTCCCTGGTGGTCTGGTTCAGCGGTATTACCGTTAGGAGTACAAAACGAACTGACAACAAAAGAACCATCGCAAAAGCATGGAGAAATATGAGATAAAAACGGCAAATATTGGGGATTTTATTGAGCAGAACGAAGCGATCAAAAACACAACACAACAAAGGTGCTGGTAAGGAGATAATTTTATTAGTATATGAGTACAATGTCTCCAACGCGCAACAGCTCATGATTCTAGTTGTGAAGGAACCAATCAGAGAGCTCCGTTGCCATTGTCTAGTGAATATAGATATATGTGTGTGTATCATGTTATCGTTAAATCTAAATTCGCACTCGGAATCGTTTCAGCCGTCTTCGAAATGTTTGAGATTTTTTTGCAGAAGAAGTCAACTTTAAATTCTTTAAATATATTTTTTTTAATAATCTTTATTTTTAACGCATTTTGTCGAGCAATGAAAATATTGTGCAATCAACTATAAAACGACCCCTTTGGCACTGATAAAGCTGATTCTACAAACTTAAAAAAAGCACCAGTTAGAAAAGAACGGCCTTACTAATCTCCGAAAGCAACATGAGTGAGTGCAACTGTGAAACATTTATGTTTAAAAACATAATCATTCTAAATTACGTTTTTGTTGTTGGAGTAAAAAAATATTTTTTGAAATTCGTGTGTCAAGGAAACTAAATATCAAAGAGTAAAACTTTATTCATTTCAATCAAATACAGTGAATTTAGGATTTTCAGCGTTGTCATAGAAACACAACTGAACATTAACTGTTATCAGTATGATTGAAGTGACTTCCCTCCAAGCCACGTTACTTTACAATCACGCGCATGATGCAATACGACTCATGGATTTCCTTGTGAGCTGGTTGTATATTTTAAAACAATTATTCCTTTAAGTGTTTTTTCTGTTTGAGATTCGACACATCTTTTAATTAAATATTTAACAATTATCACATGAGTTTACTTTTGATATGAGATGGTAAACAGCCGGAGGCTAGAAACGTTTTTACTCCATTTTTTCCTCAGGAAATTTAGCTTCCCGCTCAAATGTGTCAGCAACCCTTGCGCAAACAGTTTCTATATGCAGCGACACGGTATATGAGCTGATAACCGAGATCAAGAGAACCAGTCAGAACGCTAGAAACACATTATCCGAGGTTGAAATTTAATAATTAACAATTATTCCACGAGCTCGAGTCGTACAAGAGCTGAGTAGTTCCTTTTTTGTGTTTTCTGGAGTTGCTTTTCAAGAAGAGCGACAACATCTGTCTCGGTCGGCTCGGCAAACCTGGCCGCCGTCTTGAATTTCACTACACATAGGATATGAGCTGAGATCCTAGTTGTGAAAGAACCAATCAGAGAGCTCCGTTGCCATTATCTAGTGACTTGTGTATATAATAATGTGGCATATTACATGTAGTGTGCGAAAAGTTCGATAGTCTGTGAACCAAGAGAGGCAACGAATATTTGAAAGCGGCGGTAAAATACAGCAAGGAAGGTGAGGTTATTACCCCCACCCTCCCTCCCTTCTTCACTTTTTTGCTCACTATTTTTTAACTCTACCTTCTCGGACATCCTTACAACGTTACAATCATTTTCTGTAGTTATTAAAATTCAGAAGAAAGTAAATCACAAGTATTAGTAGGCTGTCAAACGAAGGCAATACAAAACAGCATTATAGGCATGATGTCCAGTTGTTTATGCGTCGTTCTTGTGTATCCGCCTTCACCTTTAAATTACTTTTTACCTTTGTATAAAAAACGGTTTCGATCACCTGTTTCTGCTTTCGGGTTTGTATATTTTCACGCTTGCTCTTACGTTTTTACATTGAATGGTCCCAGTAAGAACTAGGCAGGCAAACGGCAACAAATGCAAAGAGGTGATGATTGCGAAATAGTTTAAACCGCTCACATCATTGGCTAAAACATGAAAACCTACTATAACTTCACCAGTTAGTACATTTATTTAACTCGAGTTCACTAGTTCATTATTTTTAGCTAAAACTCTTCCGAGATTTAATTGAACAAAAATTCCATGTGGGGATTACAGAAAATTCGAAGCCTTTCTTGGTTATTGTTTGTTGTCTCACGATTGGATGAAATATTGTAGCAAAGAAGAAACCTCGCTTTGAAACAAAATTTTACTACATATTTTTTTCAAAAACACATGTATATATAGGTTGATATATTCTAAGTATGAAAATCTGAACATTCTAATGTAAAGAAAGCGAAATGTCGCAGAACACTGAAAGGTTGCTTATACTTCTTAAATGGTTTGTTACTTAATTAAACACTTTTCTAAATATTTCAGAAACAATTTTCGGGGAGAAAACCCGACACCATTTAAGTCGGTTACTCGTTCAGACTCCCACTCATCGTCATCATGGCGGCCACAGCAGAGCTTCACGCCTGGATCGCCAATCCTCTCGGTTTTTCATGCAAACACTTGGTTCATTTGTGCATTCCGCCCCTACATCCCTCTTTAAGGTGTCAATGAAAGTTGAGGGGGGACGACCACGGCTTCTGTGCCCATGGCGGGGTTCCCAGAGAACGAGTTTCCTACAAGGTTTCCTTGTCTATAACAGTGGCCTGCCATCCCAAGGCGCCTCCAGGCGATCTTGTCCGAGACTCTTGGTAGCATGTCATACAAAGACTCTTTTGTGACGCGGCTCTGCCAGTTGATATTGAGGGCAGCACGAAGTATCCGGGTGTAGGAGCCATCAAGAGATCTTTCAAGAGTGGAGGTTAACCACCAGCACTCGCAACCATATAGCAGTACTGACTCAACAGTGGCGACGAAGAGACTACGCTTCAACTCATGGGAAAGGCCTGACTTCCATACTTTGCTCATGCTTAAGAGCTCGCTAGGCTCCCAGTCACACTACTACTAAAGTGATGTAGACATATATTTTAAAAAATTTGTAATATTTTAGTCTCATGTGCTGAATGTGCTCTGTACCCAAGACTTGGCTCATCATGTTTTGTTTTTTTCTCTGAGAAAGAAAGTAACTCAAAATCTTGGAGTAAAATCCCTGCTTGGATGTTGTTTGCTTTAACAACATTTCCATGCGATTGCTCTCCGTTTCCCATTTTGATACTTTTCTTCTTCCTATAAAAAGAAAAGGTCTTTAAGTACTCTTTTCTAAACTGCTTGTTAAACACGCCATAAATGACGGGATTTGTAGCGGAGCTGATACAGACGAGAAAGTTGAAGACAACATAAGCAACACGAGGCAAGCTGTTGTTGCCACTGAACGCGTCCACTGATTCCATAATGAAAACCGGGACCCAGCATAGGATGAACGCCAGAATAATTGCAAACAAAGTCTTGGTTACATTTACTTCATCCACAGATAATCTGTTCCCAGTTTCCCGGCTGGTGCAAGCAAGCTGGTGCCGATGCTGTTTTACTTTCATAAATACTTTGGAATAGCAGTATATGATAGTGACAAGTGGCAGAAGCACCATGACTCCTCCCAGAATTGTCGTGTACAGCAGGTCAGCGGTTGAGTTGGAGAAGTCTAACGCACATGTCATTTTCCCCGGATGGAACGTATATTCGGCCCACCCAGAAATCATCGGGAGCGCTAGAATCAACGCAGCAAATACACACACGGAAATGATTGATCCAACAGTAAATATCTTAGTGTATAGTCGCTTAAACAGATCAGGTCTGTTGACCCGGTGGTAGCGGTTGAGAGCCACGAGTGCAATAGTTTGCAAAGACACATATGCTAAATACAAAATGAGATAGCCTTGAAACTGGCAAGTGATTGGTCCATATGGCCACTTCCCCTCAATCAACACACCAGCCACAAGGGGCATACAAAGTGTAGCCATGGCGACATCAGAAATGGCCAAGGACAAGACGTAAGTGTTTGTCACAGTGCGAAGTCTTGGGTTACGGTAGATTATCCAGCAAACCAAGATATTTCCAACCAGCGCTGACAAGTTGATAACAAGTGAAAACATTGTTTCAATAACCACTTCTGCTGTGCCTCTGGAGAGAAGCATCTTGGACATGATTTCTGTCGAACTTTGAGAAATATTCACATTCGCTTCCAACATGTTGGAATGATCTGTCAATTCTTTGTTTTTTTTCACCCTTTCAGTTGACTACCTGTAAATGTAAAAAGCAAATACAGATATTTTAAACAAAAGTAAGTAATATTGTCTGTTTTTGCCCTCTAATTACTTTTAACCAATAACTATATACAAAGTCATAGTACGTAATACCAGAATTTCATTATGAGGTTTCGGTTGTTCGAGTGTGACCTTTAAATTTAACCCAGGGTTGGAATGAGTAGGAATGAATTTTAATTGAACTTCTTGGCCTTAGGAACACGAGGTCCGGCCTGTATAATACATTATGCCGAATCACCTCAAGGAAAGCAAGTTAAGTAAACCCGGAATTACAGCCCCAAAACAGTCTATAAGGCATGCAGTAAACCCAATTGTGGTTTAAAATTTTAACCCTAGGTTAGCGTATACAACGGGCATTTGACTAATTCCCACGCCCGGATAGTAAAGAATTCGAATTTGACATAATTGACTTGCCCAGGGTGGTAAATGTGAGCTTGGTGGTAGCGGTGGTGGTGGTGAGGTGATAGGGAAATTGAACAACCTTTCTCAGTTTCGTTTCATTTGCTACGTTGGTTCTTGTACGAGTCAAGTCGAGTTCTATCTATAGCAAAAAATATTTTTTGAAGCATTTTAATTTATTGTTTTTGCGAAATTTAAGAAGTCGTGGCAAAGTCAATGAGAGTTTTTGAAGTTTCCGTTGTCTTTGCTGGCTCATCATTAAGCTGCTTTATTTGAAACTGTACGATCTGAGTTTTGAGTTGTTGTTTTTTATTTGTGGTAGATTGCGAGTAAAATCACAGCTGAAGTCTTAACAAGAACCAAACATTCGGAGTGATTTCCAATTCTGTACAAATGAGCTTCAAAATGGTCGAAGAACAGTTAATCGTCGTGCAATTGGGAGCTTTTTATATGGATCCGCCTAGCAGGGGTATACGCAGCTAAAGACCAAACGAGATCAATTCAGCCTTGGGCAATTCCAAATCATTCAATCGTTCTAGATAATGCAAATTTGTTGTTAATATATGCTGCCACTCCTCCGCCGTCAGAAAATCTTCTGTCTTTTATGGTGAGTAAGAAACCTGGTATATCGACTTTTTCATCAGCTATTGGTTTGTCGTGGAGCCATGTTTCACAATTGGTCAGAATATTCAAGCACTGCATTCCCACAAATACTTTAGGGACCGGTCATTTTTTGTGGGTAGGGGGGGCGGTGGTTTCTGGGGGGGGGCATCCGAAAATTTTCGAGCTTAAAGGGGGGGCATCCCAAAAGTTGAAGGTGGAACAGGTTTTT
>JAOEJI010616265.1:0-15089 GCA_025448255.1 Umimayanthus chanpuru
CAGTGTTTGTTATTATACATAACGGATTTATTACGCCACCCTAAAGTATTTTAAAGAATTTATAAAGTGTTTATGAAATATTACTAATCATACTTCGTGACGTATTTAGTAATGTTTGTGTATTAATTACCAACTGATAATTAATACATAATAAATGCATACCTAAAGGATATCGCCAAGTAATGGAATGCCTTGGAATGGGCTGTTTGGGCCTAACAAAAGTCCTCTTCCAGCTTTTACTCGTTTTCTTTTCTTTACTCCTTGTCCAGTAAAGTCTCTATTTTCCTCACTTTTAATGAATCTCGATTTATTTCGTCCACATTTTGCACATTTGCTTAACATCATTACTCTTTTCATAATACGTCCATTTTTAAGTTTCCATGATTTTGTTTCAAACCTTACATTAGTATTTCCGGTTAATTCTCGGTCGTACAAGCAATATGTTGTTCGTAATCTTCCCGTTTCCATCTTTTTATTATAAAGCATTTTCTGCACCAATATTTTGAGTTTTTATGAATGCATAGGTATCTCCCATCACATTCTTTGCAATAATATTTTACTTTATTATGCTCGCAAATTGACCTGCCTTTGCAAGGTTTGCAATAATCTTCTAATTTATCATGTTCGCAAAAATATGTTGGATTTTTGCAAAATGTGCAAGTGTATTTATATCTATTATGTTCACACAGATGATTTTTGTCTGACGTTTCCCGTCATGTTTATTTTTAATAAAGATTTATTTTATAAATTATTAATTATAAAAAGAATCTCTTGACGATTTTCTCATTTACTCTTGTATCTTCACTAAATATTCCAATAAATTTTTCAAAACTTATATCTTGATTCATTTGATCAAGAAACATTAAACAATAACCACATCTTACTGAATTTATGTTTTGAATTTAATTATGGTTTATTATATATCCAGTAACACTTGTTGGTAAACGATCTATCCATTCTTCAGGGGGTGGTAACCCAAATGAATCAAAATACAATAATTTGCGTTTTCGCTTCCAACAACAAACCCAATAAGTCCCTCCGGTGCCAAGTGCGCCAAGATTAATAATGCATGGTGAATGCTCTCCAGGCATTGCTTCATCCCTTGAGAAAACCCCTTTTAATGGTATTTCTAATTGTTCGCACCAGTTAATGAGATCGAAATTAGACAATGGTTTATCTTCAAATTTCATTCTTTTCGTGGTACCCTTCGGGTCCTTTTTTTTCCTTTACCAACCATTTGTCGCCTGATATTTGTTTTAAGTGTAGGCGAAACTACTTGTCGATTTTGATAATAAGCGTGTGAGCCTTCGGTAACAATTCCTTTACCGCCAACAAGTGATTTTACTAACTTCAGGGCGTATGGGATGCCAAGACTTAGTGCAAGTGCGCCTAAAAATCCGCCAGTTTGTTTAGTTCCACTACCAACCATTTCATGAAGATCCATTAATTTTTCAGGGGGCAATCGTGTGAGTAGTTCATTAATTGTTGCTAAATCTCGTATATCTTTTTGTGATGCGCTAGTTATGCTTCCCCCAAGTATTTTCTTGATTAGTTGTTCAACTCCCACAGCAACTCCTGTAAGTCCAGCTGTTTTGCCAATTAATGGTGCGGCTGATTTAATGTATGGTTAAGCAGACCGTAGGATTAAACCAAGATTACCGCCTTTTTGGCTACGTAGTTGAGTTTTTGAGAAATTTAGTTGTACTCCTGTTCCATTGCGTTTAGCTTTTTCAATTTTATTGATTTGTCTTTAAGTAAGCATCATTGTAAAATCGCCATCAGTTAATTGTGAATTTTTAAATTTTAGTGCAACTTCTTGTTTTTTATTCACCATTCTTGGATTTGACTCCATGTTTGCAAATCTTTTAAACTTGGTAATTTGTCCTTTTGATAAATTTAAATTGTACTTTGTGTACGGCATTATTTTATTAAAAGGAAATATTTTGCTTACATTGGTACAATTTCATTACCAACTTTGCTAAATACTATATTCTTTTCTCTTATGATACATGCAACGATTTGGTAACCTACTCCTGGATCATCATTGAGAGACATAAACAATTTTAGCTCCTTTGTATTGTCTTCTGCTTCATCTTCATGTGCTCGCAAGTCAAAATACACAAATGGGAAAATTTCTTCATAATTACTTGGTGTTAATAGTGATCCTCTTGTTCTATTTAATTTACTGTGATTAAAACCTAATGCTGATTAATACATTCTTAACATGTCATCATGTTTGTATTCCTTTTCAGGATATTTAGCATCTTCACCATAAACTAAATAACAACTCTTCATGAATCTTTGATTGCCACCTATATCAAAAGTATTATTTACATACATATTTTCAAATTGTGGAACTGTACGTTGTAAAAAGAGAAATACATGTCGCACTTTTTCCATTCCTGGTGAAATCACCCATTCAACATCTGCACTTGTATATATACTTGATATACTTGATGTGATTACCTCTTCTTTAGGAAATGTTATTGTTCTTGGTTTCAAATAACTGTCAGGTATACTTTTCAATGCTTCATTCTTAAACAACAATAAAGGAGACCATAATTCCATTTTAGTAACAGTATATCTAGCAGTTTTATCAGGTGTTGCTCCCCCGTTTAGGAATTTACTATCATTTTGTAATTTTATATCAATCTGAAATTTTATTGGGGGTAATAGTTCATCACGTAGTTTTTCAAAAAATCCATATCGCGCTAGTGGCACAATTACTTCAATTTCTGCACCAACAGTTCGTCCATCATTGCTATACATCAATCGATTACGTTTTTTGAAACTTGCTGAATCATCTCCGCCAAGAGCATATTTGGCTTTAGTAGGAGTATCATCAAGATACCAAAATTCAGTTTCACCACATGATTCATTAAAATCTTAGGAATTTTCGATTAATCCTTTGATAAATATTAAATGATTGATATTATTAGTTGAGTCATAGAGATCCCTTCCACCACTTGATACGTTTAATTTATCAATTGTGGAAAATGAACCTGTAACAGGTGCAACAGCTTTATCTTTATGTAATACAGCTCCATCATCTTTTGTGTCTACTTTATACTTAATTATCAAATATGCATTATACCAATCAAACCAATTATCTTTATTAGTAATTCTGAATTGATATACATCTTTATCTTGATAAGCAGTATTTGCTGGCATTGTTGGTTGTCTTTCAAGATTAAATTTAGTTTCCATAACTTTTTTTAATACATTGTGATTGCGAAATGACATGATTTATTATATAATAATTTTTTCAAAATAATTCAAGAATTTTTTTAATATTTTCGTTTGATTTATCAACAATTTGTGGTTCTTGTTGTTGGATTGCTGTTACAGGTGCTAATATTTTGCGAATATCATTTGATCCGTTTTTACTCTTTGTTAATTTTTTGACAACTTTTTTAGCTAGTGTTTCAGCAGTTGTTTTTGCAACTGTTTTTGCAGCTGTTTGAGCAGCTGATTTTGCGGCTGTTTGTGCAACTTCTTTTGCACCAGTTTTCATTATTGAACCCAAAGTATCACTAATGAATCCTGAACCACTAAATGGACCTTGGGGACTTGTTTGATGTAATATTTCATAAGTATTAGAATTAACAGACATATGAATGCCATATTCAGGAATATATTGCAAGTGTGTCATTTATTTAATGGTATTTTCAATGAAATAATAATATGCTCTTAATTTTTTGATCAAGCATTTCATATAATTCTTTATTAATCTTCTTTCCTTTACTGTTTTTAGCTGTTTTGAGTTTTTTGAAATCCTTGAGAATTTGTTTTCTTAGCATTTTACTTGTATTACCAGCAATTATTGAAGCAAGACTGATGTATAATTTATGTGTTAATATTTCTTGTTTATTTGGTAAACCTTTTCCAGATAGAACAGATTTTGTTATTTTGTCTATTTTAGCATCTATTCGATCTTTTGATGATTTTAGTTTAATTGAAAGATCATATAATCCTCTATTAGCTAATCCAACTAATGGAATTTTATCAGTTTTATCTTTCGCTTTTCTGTTAAAATTAGTATCTACTTTGTTAATTAATGTCCTAATATTTTTTTTAATATCAACAAGTTCTGCTATAGTATTTGCTTTACTTATTTTAGCATCAAATGTTTTCATTTTTTGGTCTACTGTTTCTGATTCATTATAACTAATTGGTATTGATGTTTCATCATCTTGTGTACTAGTTCCTTCAACTGAGTGCCCTTCAGGTTCATATTCAGGTAATTCTACAGGTAGATTTTCAAGTTTGCTTACAGAAATGTCTTCAGGTATATTTATGGATATATCTTCAGGTTTTTCACCAGGTTCTACAGGTTTACCTTCAGGTAATACAATAGGTTGCCCTTCGGGTTGCCCTTTGGGTTGCCCTTTGGGTTGCCCTTTGGGTTGCCCTTCGGGTTGCTCTTCGGGTTCGCTTTCAGTTTCAGTTTCAGTTTCGCTTTTAGTTTCGGGTTCTTCGAGTATTGGGCTAAGTTGTATTTGTGATCCATGATCTATTGCTTTTGTTTCTGGTTTAATTTCTCTTTTTCGTCTTTCTTCAGTTAATGCTTCACTTATCTTGCGTGGAATGCTTTCAAACATTTTTTCATAATCTAATTCACTTAATTTTTGTTGGTATTTTCTTTTTTGTAATTCATTACGAATTTCAGATTCCTTTTTTCCAATCATTATTTCACTTTCAGCTTTTTTATACCAATCTTTGATAATCATTTATTTTATTGTTAAAATTTAAAAATTCTTGTCAAAATTTAAAAATTCTTGTCAAAAATAAAATGAAAATCAAGAATTATGATACAAATAATAACTCCGTGTCTAAGCGAAGTGAATCATTATTTGGGCCGACATTTAAAATGGCTATTGCAGCCCCATCTGGGGGTGGTAAAACTAATTTATTGCTAAATATGATTTACAAGAATTTACTTGATTTTGATGAAATTTTGTTATTTGCTAAAAATCTTCAGCAAGACAAATACAAATATATTTTGGATGATTTTAAACGCAGTATTGACCCGAAAGTAGGTTACAATGTAATTACTCCAAATACTTCAATAATCCCTCTTGAAAATTTTGACAATGAGTCTAAAAAACTTGTTGTATTTGATGATTTTGTTGGTGTAAAAGATCAACGTAAAATGATAAAATATTTTCTTGAAGGCCGCCATAAGAATTGTAGTTGTGTGTATTTATCACAATCATTTTACAAGCTTCCGAAAAATATTCGTGAAAATCTTACACACTACTGTTTGTTTAATTTTGGCACAAGAGAAAACAAAAGAATAGCTGATGAATTAGGAATACCGTATGAAACTATGAAACAAGCAGTTAAGGACCCTTGGTCAACAACAACAACAACAAACTTTTTATTTTGCATTTCCTTCTATAACATATAATTAAATTTACATTATTAATTTTCTTTACTATGATGCAAGAAGCCCAAAATTATTAAAAAATTTCGATGAGCCTATTAAATAAAAATGGGAAAATACAATGGAGATTCTCATAAAACTACTATTCATGGTATATCTGAAGTAGGACCACCAGGCCCTCCTGGTCCACGAGGCGTACAAGGTGCAAAAGGACCACAAGGCTTACAAAGCCCTAGGGGACCACCTGGTGCAAAAGGTGCAAAAGGTCCTAAAGGTGACACTGGTTCACAAGGCTTACAAGGTCCTCAAGGCCCACAAGGCCCACAAGGCCCTAAAGGTAACACAGGCGCACAAGGTTCTAAAGGTGACACTGGTTCACAAGGTGTACAAGGACCTAAAGGTGACACAGGCTCGCAAGGCCCACAAGGTTCAAAAGGTGACACAGGTGCGCAAGGATCTCGAGGCCCTCAGGGTCCACAAGGCGCACAAGGCCCACAAGGTGCACAAGGTCCAAAGGGTGATACTGGTTCACAAGGTGCACAAGGTTCACAAGGAGCTCAGGGTCCAAGAGGTCCCACAGGTGGGCAAGGTTTAAAAGGCCCTGCGGGTCCAATTGGTTCAGCAGGTCCAGCAGGCCCAAGAGGCCCATCAGGAAGTTCAAGTGGTTCAGTAACGCCTATTGGATTCAAAACAATATCAGTAACAACAGATAGAATAAATAATGTTAGTGTATTACAAAGTGCGCCACTAAATAGAGACATTCTAACAGTTGAAACACGTAAAGATCGGTCTGATAATCTTGGTGACACATTAACATTTAATACCCCATCAATAGTGCTTGGTCGACCAATTAGTGCATCTGTTACTAATCCTGAAGTAATGAGAAAAGATGAAATCGTAAAATTAGTTGATAGTAATTCAACAGTAACAAATAGTGGTACAACTAATGAATTTGAATATCTTGATAGTGGTAATTACACAATAAGAGGATTTAATGTATTTGCTGAAGGTGTTTACAAAGATTTTACAAATAAGTATCATAGACAACCAAGCCATATTGTATGTGCACTAGATGGTAGTCAATCATCAGGGGATCTTACTCTTACTTTAGGTAAACTTGCAACAGGATATTACAAAATGCGAATAGAAGCGATAACAGCTAATGGCAACCCTAGTGTGAATAATGTTAATAATGTTTCAGATAATGTTTCAGTAAGTAACATTACAAAACATAAAATTACTGGTTTTGCATATGTAAATTTTACAATAAACATCACTAATGCTACTAAAAATGCTATAATTTCTTTTAAAGTTACTCATGTTGCTAACACTGAAACAGCATTGTTTGTGATGGGTAATAAGATGACAACTGCTACAGGTATTGTTAACCCAATGATTGTTGATAACATAGATTATACTAAACGATATACAGTACCGAAACAAATACATCTTGAAGATGGTGACCGCAGGAATTTGATATTTGTTCAATCTGATTTACCAGCATTAATAAGTAAGGATCATATTTGGCGACTTGTTGATGAATCTAATACTGACCCTATACCACAACCTAATAAATGTTTTAGTTTCAATATGCCGACTAAATTATTAATTTCGAGTAAATTAAATAATTTCATTAGATTTGTGTTTCCCACTGCAGTGAATATAACTAAAATAAAATTTGATTCTAATCATGTAACAATGGGGAAATGGGACATTTATGCTGTTGCACAAGAAGACAGTACAAAAATGAGTATAGAAAATGATTATGTAATCGCAAGAAATAACACATTAACTGTTAATAGCATGAGTAAAATGTATTCTGAAATCGTATTCAGGCTTATGGATATTAAAAATGTTCTTGTTTCACCAAGTATCGATAATAAAATCACTAAACCAACTATTTCTCCAATACCATTTGAAACTTCGCGACAAACTTTTGTATTATAAATAAAATGACAGTTTATTCATCAAGAGATTTTAAAAATGGGTTTGTAATCCAAGGAAAGAAGAAGATTATTGGGAAATTATGGGAACAATCTGATACTGATTGGATAGACGTCCAAGATTTTTCATTAACTATTACACCACGTGGTAAATCAGATACTTGTAATTAAGGGTCTCCAACTGTATTAGTTACACGATTTGTAATGTCTTTCGGGTCAAAAGGGACAAGTGGAAATTATTATTTCAGATATAAAGTAACAGGTGCTAACGGTACAAGATACGTTGGGATATCAAAACAAACAGCGGGCAACAGAACTTTAGCATGTTCTGGATTTGAAGCAGCAAAGAGTACTGAAGCAATGACAGTCCACAATGATGAAAAATTCATGAAATTACTTGATTCAGACATAGGAAAAACATTAACAGTACAATTACAATGTAAAGTAACAGATTCAGACACATTATACTTAAATCGTTTGTCAAAGACTACTAATGCGAATTGGAATGGTTATGTAACATCATTAATGTGTGTAGAAGAACATATTTACAATACCATAAGTGAAAGCGCTAACGGAAATATAATTGAAATTTCATATTAATAATAATAAATGAACGTAAATATAAAATCACTTATTCATTTACATATAACTTCAAGAATGGCAATTAAACAAGATTCAAATAATAAGAGTCATGATTTTGAATTACGATTTAATACTCCAATAGAACTTGATGAAAACAAAAATCATCTTATCGCATTACCAGAAATAATAACAATGAATTACTCATGGAGAAACATTAAAACAGAATTTAATAATAATTCATTAAAATTCAGAAAAAATTCTTCAAGTCCATGGACAACTATTACATTTCCTGATGGGATGTTTAAATATTCTGATATAAGGGATTACATTAGAAGTTTTGTTGGCCAAGGATTTGAATTATATCTTGATTTAACTTTATCAAAAGTTGTTATGATTTTACCAACTGGATGCGAAATTGATTTCTCCAATGGTGATTTTGCTGATTTGCTGGGATTTAATAAAAAAAAATTATTCAAACACTAATAATGTTAGTGAAAATACTCCAAATATAACAAGGGGGGTTGATTGGATTCATATTCATTGTAGTGTTAGCAAGTCATCAACAGAACAAATGCAGTCAAGTGTATTACACGCAATTTCATTAAGTGAGTTAGCAGCTGGACTACCATTTTCACAAACAATAACAAATTTGAAGTATCATCAAATTAACACAAATACAATAAGATCAATTAGATTTTATATAACTGACGGAGATTATCGACCAATCGATCTTCATGGAAGTGAAGTAGCAATATCATTATTATTAAAAAGTGAAGAAAGGGGTTAATGTAGTACTCATACGTATAGTATCATTAATTTGTATTAATAAATTAATGATACAACCGTGTAGCGCAACCGTGCGTGTTTACTTAGACTTTGACTTTGGCTTTAGTTTAGTCGTAGATTTTGATTTTTGTTTATTAGTAGACTCTGGAATAATTTCTTCAATCACCTTTCTTTTTGTTTTAGGTTTCATTAATCTTTTATCATTATTATCAGATTTAATTCTTTTTGAGTCCCTCTGAACAGTAACATCGGATAACCATAACTGTAAACACATATTATCTTTATCTATAAGAACACCTTTTACAAGTATGTCTGCATCTATTTTGAAATTGTAATCAAGTAATTCTTCAATATTATCAATAGATTCCCCATCATCATAACTAAAATTAGTAGATCTATTAACTTTTGCATAATAAATTGGATATTTTCGTTTATTGTCTTCGCCATAACTGAAATTTTTGAATAAATTTTTTAATTTTTCATCAAAATCTTTACGTTTACTATAGCCATCAGTATAATACTTAATTCTTTTCCATTTTTTACTCATACTTTTTTCGGCATGATCAGCAATTTGTTTTACGGCATCAATAAAATCTTCATTTGTATTAACGTCTTCTTCATCATCACTGAAGTTTAAACAATCTTCATCATCATCTATCCTCAAATTCAATATCAGCTAATGCTCTTTTATTATTTTCATCAAGTTTAATTGGAATACTATAAACATTATAAGCATCATTCTTTTGTAATCCATATGTACTAACTTCTTCCAAAGTTAGATAAAGTCTTCTAAAATCATTGTTACCATTTTCATAAACATAAGAATACTCTATATTTTTAGTATCATTCTCAAAACATGTTGGTTTTTCAAAATATAATTTATTAGTATCTAATTTATCACCATTTTTCAAGTTTAATCGAATTGAATTGAATTTGACCATTTATTTAAAATAAATATATTTTTTCAAATTATTTTATTTTTTTTAAAAAAAATTATAATCAGTACAAAATTGTAAATTATTATGCAATTAATAAAAAATGTATTACAATCCAACAAATGGTTGCATCGAAGGTGGTGCATTTGACATTCATAAACTAATTGGAAAACTGCCAAGGCCAAAGCGTGGATTCACTGCTCCTGGTTATCATTACGCAGGTCTATATAATCCATTAGACAAACAGCTAAGATATGATCCAAATACTGGTGAAATCTTGGAGTATTATCAGAAACCATCAGGAAAAACTGATGCAGTAGCAGCTCAACATGATGTTGACTACACATTATGCAAAGGATTCAAGAAGTGTAAACTAAAGGCTGATCAAAAAATGATTGATTCATTGGATAAAATTCCATATAAAGATAGACAGTGGGGTCACGCAGGTATTCGGGCTGCTATTGCAGCTAAGAAAACACTTGGTGTGGGCGCTCAGGAAAAATAATTACGTTTAAAAAAGCATCAAGAATAGCAAGTGAACTTCATAAACCATATATTAAAAAATTCAAAAGAAGATTTGTATGGGTTCCAACAGTTGATGATACATGGGCTGCTGATCTTGTTGATATGAGAAGTCTTATTGATAACAATAATAAATTCAAATACATTTTAATGGTTATTGATGTGATGTCAAAATATGGTTGGGCCGTGCTGGTAGTTGATAAAAAAGGTAAAAGCGTAGCACGAGCATTTGAGAGTATTTTTAAAAATAAGAAAAGAATTCCAAAGAATTTATGGGTTGACAAAGGAGCAGAATTTTATAATCCAAACATGCGAAAACTTGCTAAAGATCACAATATCAATGTGTATTCAACAGAAAATGAACAAAAATCAAGTGTAGTTGAACGATTTAATCGCACAATTAAAGAAAAATTATGGAAACAATTTACTGCAAAAGAAATAATGGGTGAAAACAGGCCAGCTAACCGTTACACACTACTTTTGCCATTAGTTATTAAGGAGTATAACAATACTAAACATTCAAGTATAAAAATGACACCAAATGAGGCATTAAAACCAGAAAACTTCGACAAATTGTATTTTAATCTGTATATGAATAGGAGAAATCGTGATAAATTTGTAACTAAAAAACAAGAATTGCGCATGGAATCACGAGTACTTAAAAAAGGTGATAGAGTACGAATTCCTGCTTATAAAAATAGATTTGCAAAAGGATACACAAAAAATTGGACGGAAGAGATATTTGTAATTGATAAAGTTTTACAAACAGAACCAATTACATATAAAATTATTGATCTAGAAGGTGAAGAAATTTACGGTACTTTTTACCGTAACGAATTACAATTAACCAGGTATTAAGTTTCTGTAATTATAAGCAAAAGTATTAACATTATTTTTACTAATAATTCTTTTGTCATCATTACTATTTAATGCTACTTTATTAACAACTTCAGTGTATACTTCATGTTGATGACTACGAATTATTGTCATATCTTTAGTAACTATTACGTTCGGATCAAGACATCGTATATATTCATCAACCGTTACATCTTTTTTAATAACTGATTTCTTGAGTCCTTTACATATCTTGAAAATACCACGAACAGGACAATCAAAACATAAGTATACAACTTTGATCTTAAACCTACAAATATAAGAATTTGATGTCCGCCAACTTCAGACTTCATTAAACCTGGCACTTTCTTGTTTTTCTTCTTAATTTCTTTTATATCGTCTTTGGAATACCCATTAAACAATTTGTGTGTACCAGGAAAATCTGCAACGTCAAACCATTCAGGGACGTCTTTCTTAATGTCTTTATAAAAGTTTTCAGTTTGTATTACATAAAATAACGAATCAGTATCAGTAAAACACAACTGACTTCGTTTACCAGGATACTTTTTCTTTATATAATCATAGTGAAATCTAAACATAAGTTCTTTCGACACATCAAGAACTGACATTCCAACATAAATTGGCTTATCCATGATTATCTTAGTTTTACCTAGTCTAATGCCTGCTAACCTTGTAGAATAACTTGTAAGCCCTTGAATATTAACTTTACGTGTATAGAAATTTAGCTGTTTTTTAGTATTTATTAATTTTATATCAATATGATTACGAAGATTTTCCATGGATTTACCAAACACTGAATTATTCATTAATTTGAAAAATGTTTTCTCAAAATCATTCTTTGAAGCAGTTCGTAAAGCAGTATTATGATCAATATACGGCTCCATCCACTTTGATTCAGTAAATTTAATACCGCGAGGAATCTTTCTGACAATCAATCCATTAGCAATACATCTTCTCAACATTTTATAATGTATAACATAATGGCTTCGCTTACCCAAATGTGGTATAAGTTTAGGAACTTTGAGATTACCAACTTTAAGAATTTCAGGAGCAAACGGAAATTCATTATGTTCTTCATGCAATTCAACAGGATATTCAAGATCAACTTCAAGTATACAACCTTTTCCATTACGATATGAATCAATACGCCAATTTTCAAGTTCTTGTGGAGTCATCCATTTAAAATCACTTACAGGCATTTCCTGTTTCATTGCATAACCATAAAGATTATTTGCATCAAGATATACCAATTCTGTTCTTTTATCAGATGCATAACATTCAGGGCCAGCCTTTTCACACAATTCATGATCGTGGCTGGCGCCATTAGGATCACCGCAAAACGTTTAGTAACTGTGGATATACCACCGCGAATACCTTTTTCTATCATTAATAACATGTCAATATCATTTAGCAGCTCAAGCTTAACACCAGTAAACTTCAACAAAGCATCCCAAGCAAGACCAGGAATAGTAAAGTATTGTGCAGGATCAAGTTTATAATTATTATAGCAAACTTCACGAAATGCTTCAAAAACATCAGAAAGTAGTAGTGTATCAGTTTTCAAATACAAGTCATGATATTCCTGAAGCGTTTTAATACCAAAGACGTCCCATACTTTCTGTGCATGGGAATAATCACCAGGAGACACCCCATAATTATCAAGTTTTGAGAAAAATTCTTCAATAGGTGGTAACTGTGTTTCCAAAAGAGTTTCCTCAGATTTAACATAATCATAGGGGTAAACACCTTACGTGTTAGTAATAAAAACTGAGTGTCATCGGGATATTCTTTACTAAGTTGAGGAAGTTTTTCACGAAGTTGGATGACTTCATGTGAATGTCTTGCAGTACACTTTGGAAAAACACATTTTTTACAATCTTTACATTTCTTACAGATTTTCCAAGTATCACAATCTTTACAATAAACACAATCTTTACATTCTTTACAAACTTTGCATTTTGGATTCTTATTCAATGCAATAAATTTAGTACACATTTTACATTTTAATGGTTTATTGCAAACACCACATGAACCAGTAGATTTGTGTTTACATTTAGGTTTACAATCATCACAATATTTCCATTGACCGCATACAGAACAATCAGAATACAATTTAGCAAGACCATCACTTACTAATGTAGCAAGACTACCCCCCATAAATTTCATTGAATCCAAAAACCTTATTTCACGATGCACTGTAATTTCTTTTTGTTCTTTTTGACTAAAAAATGAATAAACTGAAATTTTCTTACTAAATGATACATATTTCTCCTCAGTATGTGGAATACAACGAAGTTCGCCATCTGTTTCAGCAGGTTCACGAATGAATAAATGTGAATCATAACCAGATAAATTATGGAAAAACACAGGGATAATTTTTGGTATACGATATTTCAAATTACAAGCATTGTGTGCTGCACCACGATATTTGCCAGTTATATGACAATGATCATGAACTTTATCTGAAACATCATTAAATGGTTTATTACAAATACGGCAAACTGTTGCATTTTCAAAATCTTTTTTACCTTCAGCAGTTATTTTCATCTTCTTTTTGCGCAAAACTTTTTTGAATAAATCACAAACATATGTTTCAAGATGGTGAACAAAATTTTGCGCAGGGGTTAGTCCATTTGCTTCATCTTTTCCAATTATTATGGTACCACTTTCAAATATAGATTCATCAAATGATTTCAAATGCAAACAAAACCCAGATGGGATATGAGATTGAAGTTTTATTGTTGTATTAGATTCTTCAGAGGTGTCCGTTTGGTTGCCTTTTGGAGTGTCTTGAACAAAACTTTCGCAGTCAGCATAAAACACAAATGGTACTTTCATCGATTTATGTTCATTTTTAAACTCTATTTTACTACCTTTTTTAGACATTTCAATAACTGCTGAAGAATGTTCTGAACAATATTTAGTATGATCAGCAAGCATTTTTTCAGTAGTAAATGAATTCATACATCTTAAACAAAAATGGATTTTATGTTCATGTTTACTAACTTGTGCAGAAAGTAATCTCGAAGGGTGATTAACCCATACATAATGTGAACAAGAATTTTCTGAATCAGTATAGTAAAATAATATAATAATTTTCTTACTAACATTTTCACTAATTCTCAAAGGATAAATATACTTATCATATGCAAGAATATGAATTCCATAATCAGGATTAAGAGCTTCAAATTTATCTATATCATGAAGTTTTAATGGAAAATCAAGTCCATCCCAATTAAATTCCTTAGATTTTTCACGCATTGCATTAGTGACATGTGATTTTCTATGATTATAAGTTTCTGGATAAACAGCTGTAGTAACAGCCCATTTAAAACATTGATTATCAGTATTCTTCACATTTAATACAGCACGTTTATTTTTAATAAAATCAGGAAGAGGAATATACTTACAACCCCTTAATGGATCATAAGGTGTATAATGAATATCCATAAATTTAATAGAATGAATAGCCCATCCACTACCTTGTAAATAAACATCATTACATTCTTTCATTAATTCTTTTTTAATTCGTGGATAAACCCTTGCATTACGGAATAAAGAATGATAAATAAACGGTTTTGAATAAAGTCTCTTCTTCGGAAAACTTAATTGATTATCACCTCTAACTTTCCGAAATACAATATCAACATATGCTCTAACTTTCATAGAATTTATTCCATCATTTTTATAACTTTTAAAAACCTTTCTAAAATCCTTCTGTACATGGTATTTAACAACATCTAAACATAAGTCAAGATCTTTGAATTTACCAAATCGCGGATCGTTAATAAATCTATGATTTTTAACATATCCAGTCAAAAATGTTTCCACATCTTTCATTTCAAAAATTGATTCATAAATTGTTCGAGTTGGCATATTATTTATTTATTCTAATTAAATATTTTAATTTTTTTAAAACCATTTTTAAATTTTTAACCCCCTTAGCCTATTTTCTCAGTACACAAACTTTAATAAATACGTCACGAAGTATGGTTAGTAATACTTCATAAACACTTTATAAATTCTTTAAAATACTTTAGGGTGGCGTAATAAATCCGTTATGTATAATAACAAACACTG
>JAOEJI010618487.1:0-15083 GCA_025448255.1 Umimayanthus chanpuru
CAGCCTAACCTGCCTTACCACCTAACCGCCCTAACCACCCTAACTGCCCTAACCGGCCTAACCAACCCAACCAATCTAACCACCCTAACCAGCCTAACTGAATTGGTTAGGGCTGTTAGGCCTAACCAACTTGACTGAATTGGTTAGGGCTGTTAGGCCTAACCAGCCTAACTCACCTAACCAACCTAACCACCCTAACCCTAATTAGACTTCATTTTATGGCTAATTTTTACATTTTTTTAACTTTTTTTTATTTTTTCCAAAACATTTCTCCGGTTGCTTTGAGAGTTAGGAAACCGGAGGTACTCCAAAAGATGCGTCTTGTCTTCTAGGTTTTTTTTAAAAAAAAAAAATCCAAATTGCAACTTAATCGGTTAAGGTAGGAGATATGGTCAAAAACGTAAAATTTTGCGTAACGATTAGCCATATGTGATTTTCTCAGAGTATGACGTCATAAAGCGAGATATTCTGGATTCTACAGGTCGCTAGGGTACCAAACGGTCTGCACGACATCACCCTGTCTAACCCTCTCGATTGCAGACCGAGAAAACCGCGATTTTGCTTCCCCCAAGAATGAAGTGACGTGCTATAGCAAAAAAAGTCGACCTTATGTTTTGGACGAAACTGAATCTCGGTGTTTTCGAATTTTCGACTTTTACACTTTAGTATCTTTTTTGTACCTTAATCGTTTTGCACCAAATTTGCACTACAGCTAGAGTGGGGCATCTGTAAAATGTCTGCCGAAGGGTTTTTAAATTGGTCACGGGATATCAATTTTATATCGGTTTTCTGTAGGGTACCTCCCCTCAAAACCGAAACAGTATCTAAATTTGACGTACTTTTAGCTATAACTCAGACCCAGTTTAATCTAAAGTTTTATCCTTCGCAGTCTTGTACACCAGCAAAGGCTGTACAAGTGATAAAAATTTGAAGATCAAAGGGGTTTAGAGACATTGACGTTTAAAGGTCAAAAATGACCCCAAAACTGAGTTTTGACCCCAATTTTGGTGCAAAAATGAGGCTTTTCGACTTTTTGACGAAACCCTTTGGAGTTTTGAAAAACCCTTTGGCACAAGTATGTTGCAGGTCAATATCCTCTGACGGATTTTGTTTTGAGTGTTTCCGTTTCGGTTCACGTGAGAAATAAGCAAAAAACCGAAAAAACCGCATTTTTTTCCTTAAATGTGCCTTGGCGGAAAACCTTGTTACGGTAAAACTATAAAATGAGTGGAAATCTCGAAACTTTTATTATATGGGGGAAAGATTGTCCCACATTCTGGTACAATTTGTTTTACCATCCGACAAAGTGTTGAAATGGGAGGTGTCCCTATTTAGCGAGAAATTTTAAGTCAAAAATACGATATTGGTGGCTTTGGCTTGTTGCCGTGGAAACACAGTTGCTCCTAGCAACATGGTTGCTACGGCAATCAATAGCTGGAGAAGTAGCTACGTGTTCTATCAATTTCAGCTCCATAGCGTCGAATGTCTGGTTACAGTAGATCGTCAAAGTTGGTCAAATCTAGACGATTGCTGATTGGCTAGTTTCAATGATGACGTCATAAAACCCACACACAAGGAAGGCGCATGCAGATGGTGATAATGAAAAGGACAGGGAGTCTGAACCCCAGGAGGAAGAAGAATCTGAGGAGGAAGAGGAAAAAGGGACGGGGGATGTTGTGAAGAAGACGAAGGTTGTGATAGAATGATGGTGGCAGTGATAAGAAGAAGGTTGAGAGAAGGATGGTTTATGACAGAAAGAGAAATAATGAAAGGGACAGGGAGGAAGACAAAGATGAGAGTGAAAGTGAGAATCTTATGGCCGTTGTTGATGACATCATCTTCGGGTCGGATGTAGAGAGCGAGTCAACCCCAGGAGGAAAAGGAAGAAGAATCCGAGGAGGATGAGGAAAAAGAAGATGAAGTTGAGCTAGAGGAGCTTTTTGATAGGTTCTTTGAGTTCCAAATATCTTTCTCGGGGTGCGAGAAGCCGGTGGCCTCGGCAAACCAAAATAAGCAGCAGTGTAACGTGATTGCCACCGAGATAGGTGTGAAGAATGCGAGGCACATGGCCAATAAGAACAGAGTCCTGAAGCGGTGGCTTAACCCTGCAAAAGACAACCAACAGCCTGGAATGGTGATCTCATATCTTTGTTCACTTTATCTTTTTTTGCAGTATTGCATCTGCGAGCTAGAAGTCGACATAGGAATACAGAAGATGATATTGACAATGTCAGAGCAGATTAAGCATTGGAGAAGTACGATGAGCAAGAGGTGAAAGGACAGAGAATGGGAGAGAGCGATAGACAATTATGACAACCCTCTGAAGCCAAGCAATTGGCAGAAATGGGAGAAGTCGGCGATTGCCATTGCGGCTGTGAAGCGTCTTGGGGAGATCCTGTGCAAAGATCCTGGAAAAGACATCCTGGCAGGTGATTTCACACAGATTCGGGATTTTATGATGATATACGTCCATTGTAACGAATGCGAACAGATCAGGGGTGGTGGTCAACATGACAATGAAGGAATTTTCAATGGCGGAGATGACCAAGAAGGACCCCAACTACTACCAGATCTTCGTGAAGAACCACAAGACCAAAGCCCAGGGGCCAGTCTGTCTAGTAATCCAAGCACACGTTTTCCGTTGGCTGGAAGCCTTTGTGAAGGGCGTCAGGCCACAATTCGAGCAAGTGGGAAACAGTGTCTAGTGCACACTGTCAGGCAGGGACATCGATGGGAGCTACCCTGGTCAGGTAGCGAGAAGATCCTTTGAAAAGATCCGTGTGAAAGCCAACCCGACCTGCATGCGGCGCACTGTTGCACACGTAATTAGGGACGACCCCAACGCCACACGTCAACAAGTTGCAAAAATGATGGATCATCTCTTTACTACCCGCAAGAAATCGTACGCATTGGACGAGCTTGCCCAGAACAACATGGAGTCCACCAAGATCCTTGCAGAGAGAGTAGAGGAGAGCTTGCAGAAGGAGGTAACAGGTGATGATGGCGAAGAGCCGACGTGCAGTACGACAAAAGAGGAAGAAGTTGGCGCTTCAAGTGTAGAGTCAGGGTCCAGCACAGCTCGGAAAACACGCCAAACAGATGACTAACCGAGCCGAGAACTAGCCTCTCTCATGTCAAAATCAACGACTAAGTCTGGTTATTCAAGAAAAGAATGGGAGCCCATCGAGATAAAGATAATCGAGCTCACTTGCAGTGATTTTCTAAATAGTGGGAATCACCCCCAAAAAATGATGTTATCCATGTTATCCTTCCCTGCAAGCCCTGTGCGACAAGTCAGGCGTTGGCTTCGAACGAGTGTACAATAAACTAAGGAAGCTTTGCAAACAGAGGAAGAAATGATAGAGAGAGGAGGAAAGGAACGGACAGAAGAAAGCAGTGGACAGTGAAAAACATTGAAAAAAAATAAAAACATTGAAAAAAAATAAGAAGATTAATTACTAATCAGATATACTAACGTGCTCATCACAGATACTAACATACTAACATGCCATCCAAAAATCCAACCCTACGTCCACGTCGTGGGAGGTGGAAACGGATCATTCCGACTAACGGAGCTCTGGTACTAGAACATTAGTCCTAACGCTAGTGATTCACAAGCAAATGACAAAAAGAATGTGGTTTCTGCTTCGAGAAGAGTATTATTTTAATAAGTCTCTGTAACGTCTACGGCAAAGGCTAAGATGAAAGCTTACGTTACAAAATACAACCCCAAGTAATCGTAGTTATTAAGGACACCAATCTTAGGATACAAACAACACGCACACAAGAAAACGGTGACAAAAGAAACCCTGGTTGGTTGCAGCAATTATTGCGACTGGGTTCGACTCCCGGTCAAGGTAAATGTCACATGTCATAAAAAAAATGTCACATGTTTTACTCCTCTATCCAGTTAATATTTCAGATTTTCAATACCCTTCACAGATTTGTCAAGCGTGAGGTTTTTGTAAGGGACACTTTGGTGCAAAAAATTATTTTTTAAAAAATTTACCAAAAATTTTGATCAACTTTGGGGACAAATATCTCAAAGGCTATTTAAGATAACTCAATCAAACTTTTCTACGACCTTCAGCATCATCTCCTCTTTTCAGTGACTAACTCAGATTTTCAATATCCCTCACAGATACCCAAACTAAGCACCACTATCCCCATCCTACCTACCCCCCTCCAACTGTCAAACCTCACAATTTTGAGACAAAAGAAAACCATAAAAAATATTTGAAATTAAAAAAAAGAAAAGTAGAAATTCGCAACATGGTTGCTATGGCAATCAATAGCTGGATGACATAGCTACGTGCTCTATCAATTTCAGCTCCATAGCGTCGATTGTCTGGTTACAGTAGACCGTCAAAGCTGGTCAAATCTAGACAACTGCTGATTGGATAGTTTCAATGATGACGTCGTAAAATCCACATACAAGACACTTCATTTATTAGTCATTACGACTATATATATATTTGAATACGTGCTCGCAGCATTTTATTTCCGTGTGATACCCAAAAGAATCAACATTCATCAGCCCGTTGCTAGGCAACCGTAAACGTAACGTCACTGAAATCAGGCAAGAATTAATTCCCACGCCAAGCTACATCATATATGTGACCTTGGGACAATTCTGAGACCCCAAACAAAACCATAAAAAAATATTTGTAATTTAAAAAAAAAAAGCAGAAATTCGCCATAATGGTTTAATGTTACGTAAAAATTTGGCATATTTGTAAATATTCGCCATAATGGCGAATTGTTACGTAGACATTTGCCATAAAAGAGTAAGAAATCGCCATAAATGGCTAAATGTTACGTAGACATTAGCCATATGGCGAATGTCAACGTAACATTTCGCCATTAATGGCGAATTGTTACAAATATGGCTAATTTTTACGTAAAAATTGGCCAGAAATATAACCAGCCTAACCAATCTAACGACCCTAACTAGCCTAACTACCCAAAACACCCTAGGCTCGTTGAAAATTTGTCCAGGACATCAAATACACATTGTAAATAAAGGGAATGTTTGTTACTACTTTAAATGCATGTAGCTAAAAAAATATATTACAGCATAAGCTTCGCTGGCAAGCAATCAAAGTCAATTGACACAAGCTTGATACTGTGCTATTCAATAAATGAATGCTAATTGTTGATGTAGACTTGATTTCATGCATGTTTTGTGTTGAAAGAACTCGGGCATCAAAATCTATTTCATAACAAGTGAAAAATATTTCCAGGTTTTGCAAATTTTTAAATTTCTAAAACTTTGAAAAGTTAAAACACATTGCTGTTCAGCTACAAAGCTTTCACTTCTCTCAAAGGGGATAAACCAAAAATTTCACCATCACAGGACATTACACGTACTACACAAATATAGACATTTATCACAGCATTATATTGAACACTCAATACCTTGGTTGTCACTCTTACACACTCAAACAACATGCTGGTTGAGCCCATTCGGCTAGAAGTACAATTTTCATCTGAAACTAGCAAGTGAATATTAATAGTTACACACCGATAAATGGAGTTGGCAAGGAAAACTGATAGATATTGGTTCGAGTTTCGAGGAACACGCTTGTGCAAATTAACTCCAGATTGAACTCGGTAAAGGTTCGTATACCTAAACTAATTACTTATGTAATTACAAAAATGCATAGTCTTTTACAAAAGTTTGATGGCCCAAACTGTTTAACTGCAGTTAGAACATAGCAGAGTCTTGACTGTCCTTGGATTCCTCCTCTGTCAGCCCCTTACATTCCAGGTGCATCCACTGGCTACATCTTACCATGGTGCACTGCACCATTCCACTCCCATCGCCTTGGACATTGCATAAGTTGCACACTGTAGTATCTCGTTTCCTACGCTTGGTTTTGCGCAACTTTCCTTTGCTCTCTGTAGGTCTCTTTAATGTACTTGTAGAAGCAGCTGTATGCACCTTCAGCATTTCTGAAATAAATATATCAACATACCGCAATAATGAGCAAGGAAAACCAAAAAGGAAAAAAAAAAACTAATGTGCAGCGACACGGCAGGACTGTATTCATATTTTGCTTTAAATTCATAGATAACATGTGCCTTTTCAACCGACGCACACAAAAAGGACTGTCTTCTGCTAAACACCATTAATACTACAATAGTACAGTATGTTGAAGCTAAGCTGATCTATTGAAATCTTAATAGATATACTGTGCTTGAAAACTGTAAGTTAACGTCTGTTCACAGCTGAAAAGATTTATTACTGAACAGGAGAGTCGGCAGTCTTGGAGGGCTCATTTTCAACAATTGCTTTATTTCATTACTAGCCACGATGGCTAAAATTATAATTACAAACCTTCAGCTGCATCTTTGGCCGCCTGATCTGTGGTTTCCGTTCCATCTGTTGAATGTCAAAAACAGTGGGCAAGTAATGGTTAAGTTATTAAGGACCTTTAGGTTACATATCAGATGCACTTATTAACTGTTTGGTCACTAATAGTACTGCCTGTGGTCGTTGTTTCATATTCCTAAGTACATTCACTTACATTCAGATATTTTGACACATTCCGTGTACCATGAAAATAACAATAAATTTATTCTAACCGATTACGATCAGTAACCTTGATACTACAACATTCAACTTGTTTTAATAATATCTATAATTGCAATAAATAGACTAACTGTAAGGCTGAACCTTTAAGTTTTATGCTGAACTTATTGTTTACATCATGAGTAGAAAAGTGACAATGCTGTTGGACGTATCCAGCGTGATAGCATAATTTTAAAATCTACAGACCTTCAGCACTGGCATCATTCGCGTTTTTGTCAGTCGACTGGTGAACTTCTCCTATTGTAAATAAATTAAATTTGTAGGGATACAATCATGTAAACCAAGAAAATGACAGTTTGTCTTCATTTCATTAACTAGTATTTTCAAAACTGATTCAAGTTCTGTTTAGCCTAGAGGCTGGTGAATATTATATTTAATACCAAAATCCCATTCCATAAGCCACTGCAGCCCACCGCTGCACTGTATCCTTTGAAAAGGGCTTGTGCTTTACATATTATTGATGCGTAAAACGTAATTGTAGCAAATGATCCATCCTAGTCGTTTTAATTACTTATCGCATGACTGTTATAATGGTATGGTGGTAGGAAATCACATTCTATAAAACTACAGCAAATGCAGTGCTAAAATTTATCCAGCCATTTAGTAAACTACAGATTTCACTTCAAATATCAGTTTCTTTTCTTTTCTTTTCTTTTTTTTTTTTACTGTTTGTCAACACTGTACTACTACATGTAGTCAAACTATTACCAATGTCCATTTTTCCAATCTCAATGTTTTTGAGGAAGACCCATTTGTGCTCCCCACCCTCCCCCTCTCCCTAAAAAAAAGAAAGAGCATATCTGGGGCGGACTTAGTGTATACAAACCTTCTACTGCTTTCTCTTTCAACCGGCATTTCATTTCTTCTAGTTGAACTATAACATAAGAATTAAAAAATGCAATTACTTATTAGGCCAGGTGCAACATCGTTATGTAGTTATGTTCTGAATTGCATCCATGAAAAATGTGATTACCCAGTAGTGTACCTAATGCTAACAGTGTGGAGTGCAATAAGGCCTTAATTCATTAGAAGGATTTCATACTCAAACAAATGTGGATCGCGAATGATTTTGACTTTGAATCACAAGTATAATTTCAGTCCAAAACGGCTTAGCCCAATGTCTAACTACCGGTTTCAAAGTACAGTCTATTAATTTTCTTTTGAAATCATTTAGCATGTTGGTAGCCTGCAGAGCAGACGAAAACAACCTCGTTTTAATATTCAGTCTGCGCATTAGCCAACTGTTTCTTCTATGGTATCAAGCTGCGTGACGCGATATTAAAATGCGCTGGTTGGGTTTCTCATGGCAAATCTGATTGGTGCGGAAGCTATGACACCAAAATGCTCGAACCGCACGGATTGTTTTGTAGAACATCGGCGATCATAGGAAGACAGTGAAAGATTAAAGACTTCCTGTAACCAGTTGGATGGTTAACGAAAACATGGTTTCCTACAAAAAATACACTTTGAAATAAGCAACTTGCTCGGTGAGAAGGTCATCAATCTCAAATTATGCTTTGACAGCGTCCAAAGCTGTTTTCCAACGAACCTCCGTTGTATTACGGCATTTCTGCTTCTTTTAGTTGACAATACAAACCACGGAATTAGACCAATCACGTTGTGCGCTTTGAACAAAAGTGTGAGCTGCACCAATCAGATTTTGTCACAAGAAACCCACCTAGGCTGATGCGCAGACTAAATAAAGGAGGTTATATGCAGTTTCGTCTGCATCGCAACCTACATGTTGGTTATACTAGCTGCAGTACAAAAAATTGATCAGTGATCTAACAGCTGACTTACATAAAAACAATTGAGTCGAAACTTGGTGTTCAAGCTCTCAGAGATATTTCTAATTTGGATTTAGCACTTAAATAAACAATTATTTTATCTGCAACTAGCCAAAAGTAATTAATATGTTTATACCCAATAATATGAAGGAAATCTTTGGTTTTGTGTTTTTATAAATTTTTGCATCATTAGGTCAAAAACAGCACTTGAACAGCTACCCATGCAAATCTGTAATCACAGAGGATAGCTTGTTATCATGCAGTTTGAGCTGTAATTGCAGTTTTAAGCTAATCAAATTTCAGGACGTCAGTGAGTATGATTTCAAAAGGACATTCATATACTGCAATCCAAGGACTAAAATACATGTAATTACATTATTTGCAGTAACAGTTATGGTGCAATGCACTGCACTGCATACAGTGCCACTTCTAAAATAATAATACATAAAAAATTGTTTAAAAACAAGCTATTTTAAAACAAAATGTAATTAGTTTAAGTTAAAAAGTAAAAATAATCACATTTATTTCAAGAATGCTTACTGACCAGTCAATTCTTCCTCTCTCTCTCTCTCAAGAGATTCGCACTCTCTTGACCAACTCCTTCTTTTCTTCTTCCATCTCTTCCCTTTCCAGTGTCAATGCTAGTTTAAGTCTTCTCCTCCCACATGTACCAGTCACCCTGTCTGGCTTGCCTTTCTAATACCAGCTGCCTCTCGGCATCTTCCAGCCTTGATACCAATTCAGCTATGTGCTCTGATGTTTTGTTAAAAAAGTAAGAAATCACTACTGTAAGTAGCCACGGTCATTATTGCAGCTCTCCATTCCAGTGGAATTTTCGCTTAAATTGGATGTATACAATTACATTTTATAAAATGATCCATTTCAATTTATGACTGGATTCAAAATAATGTAAACAAGAGTACGTAATATCATTTTTCAAATAAGCACCCTCTCTTGGATAAGCACCTACCCCTCCCAGAACAAGAACACCACCAAAAAACAAGTACTGAATAAGCCTCAAGTAAGCAAAAACTGCTGTTTATGATTGCTCTGTTAAGGTAAGTACTGCCGATTTGCCTCATTCATGTGCACGGCTTACAAACTTTAATAGAGTTGTACTTTTAACAAAACTGTGCCCTACGTCAAGGCCCCTTTTATGTCTGTGTCCAAAAATTAGCAAGTATTTTCCCTGGACTCTTTAACTCAAATAAATACAGTATACATTGTACAAGCACCACAGACCAAACAACTGTTGTCAATACAGTACAATGTATAAGGTACACAAGTTAGGTGTTTCAAATATACTCATAATTGAGAATTAATACCTTTACACTTGACACAATCTGATGCAAGTTCTTTCTTGTTTTCCGGCTGTGGACCTACATTGCATCGGTAAACAGGAGATGAAAACGTTACTGTTCTTAAGTGTCTACAACAAGGATGAAGATAATTTATTTTTATTTGAAAACTGACATAAAATTTTTATAACATATTTAAATATGTTTAGAACAATTAATTGGTTGTACAATCTTCATCTGATCAATTTATAAGTTAATATAACTTAATTTCGTACTACCAAATTAGTAGCTTATACTAATATGTGCCAAACAGATTTACTAGCAAGGAGGTTTTCAAATATAGAACTTACATGTACATGTACGTTAGTTAACGTTGCATTAAGAGTGCTTATGTGTCTTTGTTACGTGACTTGTTTAAGCATACATGATACTACATGTACATGCAGGTGGAGTCTTTTTCATGTACAGCTCTGGTGTCATGATGTAGTACATGTATTTCAATAAGCACTGATCAAATCTACAACAAACTGAGAAACATGATTAAATACATAAGCTCACCAAGGTTATCGAAGACAGATAGGCTGGAGTCACTAAATAAGGAACGGCGCAGGACAACACAGCTCTTGCTATGCTGCTTGCTACTTTTCGGTGAACGAAACTTCTGGTTACATAACTTTCCTGCAACAAAAACATGAATATACAGTCATGTATTTGTTGTTGATATTTTGATCTGTTGGAAACTTGTACAAATAATTTTCCAAAAAAAATGTACAGGAATCATATTGACACTGAACTAAATTTATATATAGTGTAGTAATTACTACCTCATTAAATATATACTTTGGGTTTTTTTTAAAAAAAACACGTTGATTTCGGCTGATTGCCCCAATATCCATATCTTACATGTACATGTATGTTTGCCATTTTGCAATGCAGCATGTACATGTATGTTTGCCATTTTGCAATGCAGCATGTAAGCACCAATTGTATGAGACTGTTGTCAACCATGTAACACATTGTATGTATAGTCTGTAGTGAATGTGACTTAATTGCAAGGTCAAATTTGATAGCCAACTAAAAGGCCCAAGTCACATCAAAGGACACTGACTGAGTTGTCACTCCCGACTTACCCCCACTATACATAATTGCCTGTCACAATTCGTCTTCAGTTGGCATGCTCGTGCCAGCTTTCTCCTTAAACAATTTCAGTCGGATTGCAACACGCTCCTCTGATATATCCTTGAGTTGTTTCCTTGGCTGAAACACCTGCTGCACCCTGCCTCGTCCCCAGTCGCCCGCACGCAAAAAGTGGTAGGGAAAGATGGGAAGGAGAGGGGAAGCGGAGCGACTGGCAAATCCTGCATTCAAGATGGCGACGCCTTCAATGGAGGTCTTTTCAGATTTTCCTAGCATTTTCTAAATGCAGTTTCTGCTTTAACAATAGGTTTCAGACGGTAAATATTTTGATGTCGGTAGCGAGGGAGTGTACCAAAGAATTTTTGGCAAAGATGCAGAGGAAGCTGCCAAGGTGTTTGACATGTATCTGAGATGTGCTGGTCGCCTCAAATGCTATGCGGAGGAGAGCAAACCATGCAAGATCGAAGTGCGATCAACGGAATTCGAAGCACATTTTAATGCATGGTTCATGTACAGATCGATCGAAGGAAACATGCAAGGAACAATTATTATCCTTGAGTGCTGCTTCGTTAAGAAGGTATTATTTTAACGACACTTTGTTGACCAGAACCCCTTCCCCCGTCATTCACACACACACGATCAGGGTATTTTGCAGATTGCTCTAAACAATAATTGGTTCGAGGTGAACCTAGATTTTATAGCTTGTTAAGTATTTTTCTGCCTGCTTTCACTTTTGTTGTTGTATTAGTTAATTGATTTGTTTTTATTCACTTCTGTTCATTTCTCAATCATTGCATTTTTTGGCTTTATTTTCTAAAAGAAATTTGAAAAGGCTGCTTTGTGTTATCTCCAACAAATTCAAAAATACTTAAATGTAAACTCTTCCCTTTGCCTCAGATAGAATAATAATGTACTATAAGTTACTGTACAAATAACAAAGTGAGGTGAACTTTCAAATTCTGCTGAACTTTCTATTGTTTATAGAAACTGTTTTTAGTATTCCTGTCTTATCAGGATGTCAATTAAATTTTTTGCAGCATGTGTCACCTGCACCAGCTCCAGTGCAAGACATTACCATGCCAGTGGTGTTTGAGAATGATGACAACCCCTCTATTTTGACTGAAGTTGTTGATTGTAAACTTCGAGTCTTGGCCTCTATTTTTCATCACAGCAGTTTCAGAGGAAAACGAGAGGAAGGTATTGATGTCATTCTTGAAGGGAAAAACTGCCTTCTTGAGCTACCAACAGGTGCTGGGAAGACAATCTGTTATGCCGTCCTAGCTCTTATATCTGGTGGAGTTACCATTGTCATTTGTCCACTGCTCTCCTTTATGCTAGATCAAGTAAATTGTCTGTGAGCAAAAGGTCTCAATGTTTGTTACATTAACTTTGACATACCATTGTCTAAAAGGGATGTTTTAATTCATAACCTTCTGTTGGACTGCCCCCTTACAACTTTTTTTTTTCAACACTGGAAAATGTTACCTCCCCAGAAATGCAACAAATATTCTCCAAGATGGAAGAAAAAACACTTAAGTACATCATCATCGATGAGTGCCACTACACTGATATGTGGGGATTCAACTTTAGGCCAGCTTACGCTCATCTTGGCAGTCTGGCAAGGTTCAAGTGCCCCTTTGTCGCCATGACAGGCACCTGCACAGCAAGGACTGAGGAAGTCATCTTAACATCCCTCAACCTCGGTGATGCAGCTGTTGTCAGGCAGTCATGCAACAGAGAAAACATTTCTCTTTTTTTGAAATCAAAAAAGGCTGATGGCAAGGATCAGGTTGCTCAGCTAATTGTTGCTGAGTATAGTGATCAGTGTGGCATTGTCAACTGCCTTCAACGGAGTGACACTATGGGCATGGCTTACATGCTGCAAACCAAAGGTGTCAATGCCACTTATTACCATGGTGCACTTGACCCCTACAAGAAGAAAGAGAATTTACAAGCTTGACAGGAGGGTAGAGCCTCTGTTATGTTTGCTACTGTTGCGTTTAGCATGGGCATAAATAAACCAAATGTGCGTTTTGTTATACACTTTAGCATTTCAAAATCTCTGGAATACTATGCCCACGAACGTGGCCGGGCAGGGAGAGATGGTGAATTCTCTCAGTGTTTTGTATATTTTAGATTTGAAGACTGCACAAAACACTTACAAATGACAAGTTCTATGCCAGTTGCTGAGCATAGAAAACTAAAGTTGACTGAGCTCAGTGATGGTGTTAAGCAGTGCATCAAACCTGAATGCAGAAAAGTCCAACTGAAGAAATATTTTGGAGACACTGATGCAAGTCCATGCCAAACATGTGATTTCTGTGTGGACGGTGCTAGTGTTGACAAAACGGAAGCAAATGTGGAAGCAGTTGAGGTGCGGAATTGTTTGCAAAGTATGAACCAATTGCATCCAAAAATAATATTTAATTTACTTGTTTTAGTGTACAGAGGATCGAAACGAAAGGAAGTTTTGGCAAAATCCTTTTACAACGTTCGTCAGTATGGCAAAGGAAAAAACAAGTTCTCTGAATCTAGTCTACAGCATTTCGTTCAAATGCTAATATCTGGACATTATTGTTGAAAAACTCAGAAGTTCAAATGAAACTGGGTCAACGCCGTATTTGAATCCTGGAAGCAAGACAGCAGATCTGTCTAATGGGGAGCTTGTAATTTATAAGTAGAAAATGTAAACATGAATTATATTACAAATGCTTCTGTTTATGACATAATTGTCAATTCCAAGGGGAGGGGGGCATTGTATTAGTGGTGGATGGAATAAGGCCCTAAGTGACTTTTTTAAATGGAGTTTAGGGTTATAACTTTCTCCTATCAGTCAAGTGTATTGCCTACCAATTACTTGCTCCATTTAGACAGTAATCAAAACTAGAGCAAACTGTTAAAATTGCTGGGAGGTATGGGTTGTTTACCTCAACATTTCCCTGAAGTAACTTAGGGCCTTATTCCGTGTACCCCTTCAATTCTTACAGGGGTTGATTCTAACTGTAACAGTTAGACCTTGACACACCTTTCTATTGTTTTGACTTTTATTTTTGAGGCTTGGCTACAAAGTTTCAATCACATTTATTACCTACAGTTATAACATCTGCAATGTTTGAAACATCCAGTTGTAAGTGAGGCTTTTTTAGCAATTTTTCAAATCTCACAAAGAAAAATCACTACAATGAAACTCATTGGAAAAATTTATCATGATTCATCTATTATAGTGGGATATTTATAGTTCAATCCTCAATTTTCATTAACCTATTTAGATGAGTTGAGTACCACTCCCCCCCCTTCTCCCACAGCTTTTTACTTGTAACTTATTTTATGGAATTATCAAATCCTTTGAAACTTTTGGCATTCAGGATTATCTTTAAAACAACATTTTTAAAAACAAATACCAGTAATACACAAATATGACTGCCAGTTTTGACATAGGTCTAACTCAACAGTTCTTAGTTTAGTATTTTTAAGTCTTCTACAACTCAAGTGTGTGGGGTGTCAAGGCATCTACAGTTGCCTGGAAACAAATGTGGCAATCAACTTTGTACATTATGCATATATTCAATAGAAAATAATATGTCCCAAAGTTCCAAAATGGTATCAAGGGAAACAGAAGCAGTCCATAGTCCAGGGTCTTTAGTAGCCCGTCCCTTGTCTGAGCCTCTCTAGTGTACTCCATGATCATTGGAGTAAGATCAGTGCCTCCATCAGTGTTTGCAGTAACCAGGGCTGACCATATCTGACACATCACCTGCTCTGATGCCTACAGCAAGTTTTGTAACAGATCTGCCAATTCTTCTGCAAACATACCAAATATTAAAAGAACTTGTGTTAGTGTAACAAGTCTATCCTTCTTGTGAACATGTAACCTTTACTGCATATACAGAACGTGTGAGTTTTTCAAGTGCTTCAATCACAAACAAAAAATACAATTTTCCTAGGTTTTTAACAACCAAAACTTAGAGGTTGCCTTAACTTGCAAGGTAAGGCTAAGTCTCAAACTGTGATATGCAAATTGTGTAGATCTAGTTAGCACTGATTGTACATGTACACATGACATACATATGATAAAGTGAAAAATATTTCCTAGGGGGAAACATCCAGAGAGAAATGTCCAAGGGGGTTGAAAATCATTCCTTCAGTAGGGGGGATGGGGTGAGTAAGAAATGGAATGACCCATTACTGGGCATTAGTCGATTAGATTACCGGGTAGATTAGTGTTTAGTGATATCCAAACTCAATAATATAAAACAGTATAATTTT
>JAOEJI010619598.1:0-15080 GCA_025448255.1 Umimayanthus chanpuru
TTTATAAGCATTCGAACATTGAGAATAATGTAAATCTTATGAAAGTACACAATTCAGCTAAAGCTGCAATGTATTTTTTAATAAAGTACCCACCTACCTACCTGTCTTTCACAAAGTTTAATATAGAAAAAGTAGAAGTGCTTCAAACAATAGCTAAAAAGTGTCAGAATGAGCGCGTAGATTTCAAGTGTATATCAGTTAATGTAAGAGGCTTAAACAAGTCGATTAAGAGAAGAAAAGCTTTGAGATGGCTGCATCAACAAAATGCGCAAATTTTTTTTATCATTCAAGAGTCATTCAGTACAAAAGAAGTCGAAAAGAAATGGAAATCTGAATGGGGAGTAGACGTAATGTTCAGTCATGGGGCAAATCATAGTAAGGGTGTCATGATCTTGATTAAACCCAATTCAAATATTGAAATTAAAAAACGATTCATGACAGAAAGGGAAGATTTTTGTTAATGGTAGCAGAAACAGAACAAACAAACATATTTTTTGTTAATAGATACGCACCAAACGATACTGCAAATCAAGTTGAATATTTTATATCATTGAGCGACAAGTTAGGGAATAGCCATTAATTATCGGGGAGGAGGGCTACTATTTCTGCAAAAGAAACGTCCAAAAAAACCGTGACCCTCCCCTTTAGTCTGTCCTGAAAATTGTGACCCTCCCCTTTCGTAGTGCTCAAAAATTAGGGCCCTCCCCCAAACTCCCTCAAAGGGTAAATCATTTAAAATGCAACAAAAATACTGTACTTTATTGTACTTTTTAAGGTTGGTTGCATGAATACCATACGAAACTCTAATTCACACAGCATTTAACACTATTTATACAAGGAATAACTGTAAAATCTATTAATGTTTTGAGATTTTGACAAAATCATCAGGCATTAATGTCCATAGAAGAGGGATTTCCCCTTCCAAATTCTGCAGGTTCTGCCAGATTTAGTGACAGTACATCCCCAATATCAACTTCAACAATACCAGCGTCTGCACCACCATCATCACTATCATCTTCATCTTCTTCTGAATCACCTTAACCTTCACCATCACCATTACTGTCCCCATCGTTATCACTATCATCATCATCATCATCATCATCATCATCGTTATCATTGTCATCACCATCATCTTCATTACACTCCATTTCACTTTCACTATCATCTCCTCTCTCTTCCAAGACAACAGCTCCATCTATTTCATCATCATCGTCTTCTTCTTCCTCACTCTCCTAATCCTCTCCTCATGTGACTAATGATCTTGCAATGTTTGCACAAACTATATCCAACTTGTCTTGCTTGAGTAAAGCTTTAGCACAGTTGATGTTATGTTTCAACAAGTACAACTCCAGGGTTGAAAAAGTTAATTTCTTGAGCAAACCACTTCTGTATAATTCAACCCAGTCATAACTCTCGCAAGTCTTGAATTGTTCTTCTAGCTCTTTTTGCCGTCTTGACTCCTCTCTCTTCTTTTTCTTCAACTCCAGATCCTTGAGGTGCTGCAAATACGAAGTAGCGAGTTTCTCTTCAACCACAAACTTTTTGCAGAATTCATGCAATGCACCTTCTTCATCCAAAGTACCTGTAAAAGTAATTGTTAAACGCTATTAATGCATTTCCGTCAAACACATTTGAAACATAACAAAAAATAATCTTAACACGTTGACGTGCCGTCACTAAAGCATTTCCGCAACTGAGCCCTTGGCTGGTAGTCATTTGTGTCGCGTCCTTCAGTTGGGGTATCCTCAACAGCACAATGGTGGTCACCATCCCTCCTCCTGTCAGGAAAAGGACGTCTGACTGGGGGCAACTTTCTTCCTGCATGGCTGCTACAAAAGTCGCACTGTTGCCCTGATGAAATATAAACCCACAAACCAACAGAGCTGCTAAACAAACTCTGCTGATTGATCGAAGCTCGTTCACTGAATTTCAGCTGCTTAGCCATCACATGTTTTTTTAAAAGAGTATATTTTTTGAAATGTTAACAAAATCTAGGAGGAAAACTCTATGATGGCTTTTTGTGTTGAATACTTTGGAAACTTGTCAAAAAATTGTCATTTTAATAGTAGTGTTTGGTTGAAGTAAATTAGGGTGAGATTTATACAAGATGGCCTGCATGAATCATGTGAAGTTTGACACTCCGACTGAAACAAAGCTATAAGCAATGATGCAATTCATTTTAAACGTTGAAGAAATATGTCTATATTTTTAATATCAAATGCAAGAGTATATACACTCTTGAAATGAGTCTCAAGATTTAGCTAAATATAGTTCATGGCTCTTTGTAACTGTCATCGTTTCGCAGCGTCCTCTTGTAAACTCGCAGTACAGCTCCCCTTGTTCATAATGTATGACCACAAAGGTATCTATCTTCCTGAAATACGCATGACCAGGTACATCATCCTTGTTGGACTCAGCACACTTTAGGAACTTGTCCAGATATGATGAATTCCAGAAAAAGTGGTCTTCTGCAATACAACGAAAAATATCCACATGAAACGTGAATTCCATGTACTAAGTAGTGTGATATATTTACCAAATTCGACACTTGTTTTCTCTATCAAAATGAACTTGTTCCAAAGTACGGCGGTCTGATAGAGATTTGCTGGGTTAACTCGCTTTTTTGAGTTTCAAAAGTGTTTTCTTTATTTTTAATGCGATGTCATGAAAAACAATCAAACTTATGTTGAGCTTTATATGGTTTCTTGAATTTTATTGATTGCTCTTAAGTATACTTTAATGGCGGGCATTGCACGAGTATGAAGATTGAACATTACCTGATTTCTGCGTTACATAAGCTGTCATGTCTCCACAAGGTCCTGGCTCACCATTTATCCTAGCACACACATCACCACATACTTTCCACGCGTTCTTCTCCATTGATTCCTCCTCCAAATCCTTGATTTCCTCTACAGTAAGCTTACTGATTCCCTCAGCTAAAAGGCCATCAAATGGTTTGTAATGCTGCCACTGTATCGTGGAACCATCGGCCAAGCATTCACCTACAACCCAAATTATTTTAGTCATGAAAACGACTGAAGGCACACGCAGTAGAACTAAAGTGTCACTTATACCACGCTGTGATTCCTATCAAGCATTAACCAATGGCAAAACTGTTTTCTGAGATTAATCTGGAACTCAGCCTTACAAACATATAAAGATTCGATTTCATTTTGTTGCTTACCTTCACTATTAAAAGAAATTGCCAATCTGGTTTTGGATATTACCTATTGCTGCATTAGTTTTTTCCGCCTCATTCTGTCCAGAATCGTTTCGAGATCGATGGATCCTGTTTCATCTAGCACTCTTGTGTAGCCTGGCTACTTCAGCATCCCTAAACCTGACCTGAAGGTTGGATATTCCCACTCCAGGGCCAGCATCAGTAAGGTCAAGGATATCATCACATACTGCTGGAAAATTAAGTGATGCAATACCAGAAAGGACGCCACCAATGGCTTTGAGGAAGTTGATGTATACAGGCCAAAGTTCCTTGCCAGGTTTTCCTGCTTTGAGAAGGCTCTCCAATTCCTCTATCATTTCGTGAATGCGGTTCAGCTGATCAAGGAATTCACTGGCATGTGCTCTGCAGGGCTCTGGTGCTGAGGATTTTAGTTCATTTTCCCAGCGGTCTCCTGCCGCTGTCAAGTTCTTTGACAGGTGCGTCAGTGGAGCAACTTCATACTCTCGCAATTTGCAATCCTCGCGATCAGAGACGAAAATTATAAATTCTTTCATCGATGTATCTATTTTGATGTGCAGAAAAACATGAAATGGAATGTTTGTACCTTGTTGTATATTGTGTAATTCCAACACACATGGAAGGATACTGAACTTGTATTAACACCATAACAATAGATATTTTGAGCATATCCCTTTTAAAGAATATGCAGGTTTGACTAAACGGAATAAGAAAGTTAACACATTCTTGCAATAACATAGGTTATAGCGGGCGGACCGGGGTAATATAGAGTCATCCCGTTTCTGGCACTTAATTCCGAAATAGGTATATATCATGGAATAAAAAAATTATCATCTCAATATGGACCGCTTCTTCTGCCTGGCGATACACAAAACCTGGCCTGCGATCTAATTCAGTCACCAAGATCTTTGTTTTTAGGTGCACATTACTTAAAATTAGGCCTTTGAAGAAAGAATTTTGAAATTTTGAGGAGGGTATTCCTCATCTGGAGTAGGCTGCCCCCTACCCCCCCCTGTGATATAAAGTACCTTAGGCCAACATAGTCACTGGCCCAAACACTTCCCGAACTTCCTACATAGTATTTTGGCCGTACAGTCACATAACGTCTGTCATCTTCAGCAATGATTTTGTTGTCCCCTGCACAAACAAAAAAATAAATATAAAAAAATAGTAATGGAAACTGTTTAATCTCCACCTTAAGTCAGCGGGAATCAGATGTACCCTCAACAAAGAATTTAAAATACCTTCAATAGTTTCCACTTTGAACTTCATGAACCGGAAACTGCTGGATGTCACATTGACCTCTGGCACATTAAAATCATGCTGTGAAAGTTTTCGTTGAAGTTTCCCATCAGAGAGATCAAATACTTTTCCTTTCCGCATGCTGCAGAAACCAACTGGTGTGCAAATAACAGTATAAGTCATACGTTTGGATTAGTTAACAATAATTGCACTGAACTTGGTCTACACACAGAATAACTTAAAAATGGTTTATATTGATGTATTTTTAAATGTTGTAATCAAATCATGTTTCCTATTGCACCAGGCCTTTTTCTACAATTTAGCCTTGCCAAATCTCGCTTTTTCATTTTAAAATTATTTTGAAACAGTTTTTGTTTCCCTTGAGGGTTCTAGTTAACAACAGTACATTAGCACATACCATCTGTCCCTGGGCGTAAATAGGCCTTGTCATCGATGCTGCACACCAAACTTTGTCCAGGACTTTGCTTTGCAAGCTCATTTTTCGCAATACGGACGTGTGCTCGCTGATGGTGGGTGGTCTCAACAGCGCTGTCCTCAGTTTTCGGAGGTTTCTTGCAGCAAAAAAGCCACTTCCCTCGGTGTTGTTTGGCAGCATGAGACCTGATGTTGTAAACTGTTGTTGCTGACCGTATCAATTTCTTTCCCTTTTCACGGAGGTGGTAGTTGACTAGGGAGAGGAAGTGACGCTTCTTGACCCGGTGATTGATGTACATTGTGCTGTCATGGCGTCTACCACGAGCAGTGCTTTTATCAGCAATGCATTTTGCTAAGAAGTCTTCCTCTTCTTCACCCATGGCTTCAGGTCTTCCAGCACCAGTTTTTCTCCCTTTTACCCTGTTGCTCTCCAGAAGTTGATCAGCCACCCCCTTCTTACATTCGTGGAACTTCTTGATACTTACTTTGTCATCTCTTGTTAAGAAGGCATTTGTTTCAACTTTTCTTTGTTCAAGCATTTCAATTTCGACTCCAAATCTTTGATAGTCTTTTCTGACCAGGTCGATCATTTTAATTTTTGCTTCAAGCTGTTGGTCGATTCGCGTCAGACGATCATTAAGGCGGCATACAACCATGTCCTCAGCAGCAGATACTGCATTTTCAGTCTCTTGAGATGCATTGATGATTGTTTGCAAATTAGCAACCACTCTGTCTGGCTTTATTCCTAAATGGTAGAGTTTTTGTCTAGGTAGCAGTGCAGACAGGAGTCCTTTTGTAACTTTTCTGTCGTACTCACTGTCCATTGACGAGAGGAGGCGCTGAAGTGAGGCAAAGTCAATGGTGAGTCTTTCTGGGGTCTCAGCTGGATCTTCTTCCACAGTATTAATTGTCAAAAGTTCCTTGAGTAGTCCCACAGTGTCAAGGTCATCTACCTTCATAATGATATACCTTGAAAATAAATATTACAGACGATACTATTAAATACTGGGGAGAGAAAAACTAAAAAGCATGGGCTTGGCTGGGTTTTCCGACAAAACTGACTTGACAGACTTAGGATATTTTCCGGATATTTTCAAAAACGAAGATTTTTTTCTCCGTATTTAAAAAATCCGCATCCGCACGGACCGTATTAAAATCATATTTGCCCGTCCATACAATACGCGAAAACGATACGAATACGCTAGAATTCACACATTGGGCATTGTGCAGCTATGCAATTTTCAGGTTGAGTGCACTGGATCATAACTGTGACGCCATCGTATTCGAAAACCCTCGTTTTTTGACCGTCCACAAGAATACAATTTAATACCCTGGGTGCAAGAGTCCAACTGCGCTCGCTAAAATCACGCGAAGAAGAACCAGGGCAATAATTTTAAAAAATAGCGCAGTCAGACCTCTGGTACCCAGGGTAGAATACAATAAATCTTTGTTTTTAAAAATCTACACTGTGGAGAGCGTTTTCCAAAACCTCCGGTTTTGTGACCGAAAACGCCGTATACGTGTGGACGGGAGGTGCAAACGGAGAAAAAATCTTCGTTTTCAAAAATATCCGGATACGTGTGGACGGGGCCTATTAAGGGGCACCTCACTCATTACCAGTGGCAAGTGTTGAGGTTCCAGAAGAGTTCGGTCACTTAGTGTCAGGAAAACCAGCCAGCGCGATCACGTACCGGCATGGATGCGCATTTATCGACCTGATTCCTGAATTTTATAATCTGACTACAAATTATATTCAGCAGGTAAATATTCTAATGTATATTGAAGGTTCCAAAAAAACAAACGTAAATATTTTGGAAAAAATATTATTAAGAATACATCACGTGTATTTTTATTTTTGAACAATCTTTGTTCTTCAACGCACCCTCCTCCCCCCTTCCAGGCCTAGCTACATCACAGCGCTATTATAAAGAAACCGCCAAACAACAGCTTGATCGCGAATACTCCATTTTTAAGTCAAAATAAATCACACGATATACTATTAAAAACAAACAAACTTCAGACTTACCTCTTATGGGTAGAAAAATATACAATCAAAACACACAATCCGTGATCTTCATGCAAGAGGTTGTCTCTGAATGTCTGTGGTTTTGGCCGGACATCGAAGAATCCACAGTACACGTTGTAAGCTGAATCGAATTCCAAATACCCGGTGGCTTTATAAACCGGGTCCTGCCCATGCTGACTGGGTACTAATAATTGGTTGAGTAGATACAAAAGTCCATGGATCAGTTTGATTTCTGTCCGCCTTTGTTGCTCAAAACAGAGAGCATTCCCTCCAACTTCATTTCGTTTTCTGATAGAGAACATGACTGCAGTGACGATCGCAAATTGGTTGAGTAATCCATTGAGTAAATAAACTAAACTACATGTCTCTGACATTAAAATTATCGCTGGGCTTTCCAAACAGTTGAAAATATTAAAGTTCTTTGCAAATGCGCCGAAACAGAGACTTCGCGTGGTATTATAGTAGCGATTCGAACGTTCTTGACCGGAGAGCATAAATTATGAAACCAAAACGCGAGTTGATTGGTTGTTTTATTGTGTTACGTGTAAATAACTACTAAATTAGTGGGTAAATGTCAAATGTAATCGATCGGCACGTGCAGGAAGTGGTTGCGTCGATCACGTCCACTGGTCTGTGTGACAAGTCATCATGGCGTCCGCTTCGATTCAAACAGATATTTCGATCGCTGATCTTTTAGCCGAGGCTGATCTGGAAGAGTTCGCTGAGATCTGTATGAACAAAGGTTTAAAGAAAGCACGGCATCTTCAAAACGTTTCGTCATCGCAACTTGAAGAAGTACTGGGTGAGTGACTACTATCTGTACTGCATGTATGCATTTCTATTTTCGGTTGGGATTATAGTCAAGGGTTTATGGGTTAATTGTTTTGGATGGCCAACGTGGAAAATGAAACGCCAGCCGAAAAATCCATATGCACATCCATATCCATAAAAAATTAAAAATTTCCCCAAACAAACAGTTTTTGTGCTGCAATACACAACGACCGTGCGTGGGATCATATAAAATATACATATCACATGAAATATAAATACACTTTTCTTTTTTTAAGAACCAGTAAAATTTTGCCGAGCCTCAATGTTCATTTTTTTCGGGGCCGTTTTTGAGCCTCAAATTGTTCTTAGTTTGGTTCTTATTTCCTGTGTTCTGAAATGTCCTAAAATTCCTTCTGACTCTTTATTTCATTGAAATTTGAGTTTATTTGAGGCTCGATGTATGGCCGGTCTGCTGTGTTTAAATGCATTTTCGGTATTCTATAGTGACGTTGTTTGAGAAAACAAATAAATTTACCTGAAATAATAGTTATTAGTGCTTGATTCAAACAAAACTTCCGAAGAGTTCTTGGACCAAATTTCATTTCAGCCTCAGATTGTTTTTAATTTGTTCTTATTTTTCGGGTCGATCTCAGCCTCACTGTTCTTATTATTAGTTTGTTTTTATTTAAAAAAAAGTGTATAGCACCCAGCCATATTCCCCGGGCATATTATTCCCCTATAATATATTTTAGGTCTGGATCTCACACATTTAAAAAAAACGAGTTCTCGAAAAAAAAAAACACCGCTAGCATACACTGCCCAATAACGCATTTTAAACCGGTTCTAAGCGGAAAAGCAAATAAGTGACAGAATTAGTCTTGATTCTAGTATTTTCGCAATGCAGTCTGGCAAATACAGTCTAATAATAATACACGTGATGCAATCCAACAAAAGATTTCGGTCTAAACTTACAACAAACAACAGTTTTGCTCTAATGCTATTCTAGTACTTCTTTGGAAGGGGCGCTTTTCCGACGGAGGGCACTAATTTTTGGACTTAATCAGAGGGCGCTTATTAATAATAATAATAATAATAAATAATAATAATGATTTAATGGTTTTCCACAGGGTGGCTCTTCTAAACCATAACGCTAAAAATACTAAGAACAAAATTACAAATATATATACAAATTTCGAAAAATTACAAATGAATTAAGATGCTATAATAAGTGAAAGACTAAATGTAGGTAAAAAGATCCAGCAAAAAAAGAAAGTTACAGCTTATTCGAGAGAGGCGCTTAATATTCGATCGCGAGAGGGCGCTAATGCGACTTTTTCGTGATTTTATTGCATGCAGCGTTTATTCAAGGCTGGCGATTATTTTAAATATTTTTGGTTTTAAATGAGTGCGGTATTATTCGACGGCGGGTTTAAGTAGAAAAAAGACGGTTTGCCGAGATTTCACATTCCAGTGTTGCATTTTTTATGGGCCCACTTCAGCTGTAGTATTGTCAATCATTTTGCCAGGCAGCAATAACCAAAGAATTGATAAAATAACAAATGCACTAAAACATTCTAGCCTTGAGAAGGTTAAGAGTATTTCCATTTGCATGTTATAAAGTAATGTTAAAAAGTACTGCACTGTGATCACTGATATATTAAATATAAAATAGAAACTTATTTTAATTTTCGTTTATAGGTATGAGCGTTTTTGAGGCAGAGAGGCTCCTGCATGCCTACAAACAGCAACTCCAAAGGCCTGCCACTGTCACTGGCTGTGGCGACACAATTTCTACAACTAGTGCACAAAGTCAGCCAACAGTGCGAAAAGACAAATCCCTTGGATGGATTCCGAATCCTCGCACAGCAATTAAATTTTTTTAATAATGAAGTATACACTTCTTTTTATTCTGAGAATATCAGTCTGTATGCACACAACAAAAAAGCTTTAGCAAAGCGTTCCATGCTGAGGCACGCAGACAGTACACCCACCAAAAAACTATGCTGAAGGCAAGAAAGTGGATCAGCTCATGAATATCAAAGACACTTCATATGCGGGGGTATCTCTTAAGAGCTGAGCATGTTGCCAAACCACACGATTCGGAAACTGCTCGACTCAATTTAGAACGAATTGAGGGGATATCAAGCATTCTGAAAAACCTGAAGGCGGAAGTAACAACAGACCTGAATGGAACAGTTAATTCAAAAGGAAGAATCAAATCAGGGCGAATGACTGTACATGATTTCGATGAGGGTGTGCTAACAAAGATCGAACAATAAGAGAGAATACTGAAAAGACCAAAACAGAACTTGTAAGTTCGAAAATCGGGTCAAAAAAACAAAACAAACATCACGTCGCAGCCAGAAAAAAAATAAGAGAAGGCGAAAGAACTGTTGAGGTTCTACAGAAGATTGCCCCGATTCTTGGAGAGAGCTCTGTCTGTGACGAGGCAAACCTTGACGACAGAGCCATTGCTCAGTTGGGCAAACGGGACAGAAAATGGGCTTTGTGTGCTGGCCAGTGGCAGTCAATTACTCACAGAAAAAGCACAACGCCATCTGAATGCAATTCTTAAAGAAGATGATGCTGCTGATGCTCCAATTAATATTGTCGCGAGTGATAGTGAGGGAGTTGATCAGATGAATGGTGGAAGTACTTCCACAGCTGTTGACGAAAGTGCCAGCCATACTGAAGCCATATGTTTTCCACCTTTATACGTTTCCTCATCAGAAGAAGAATGGCCCTACTTCGAGCATCTTTCGGAGGAATCAGATTAATGAGCCAGACTCATGCAATTGCTTGTTCCCAGAGCCCATCTGTGCACTATATGCATGTGCTTGACAATGTGGGCTTTATGCATCCACATGCATTGATTCAACATCAGTGCCAAGGACATTAAACTTCATTAAATTCCAAGTTAAAGTTTTTGTTTTGTTTAGTATTTGGAAGAATATAAACTGACGATCTACCAAAACAACAATATCAGTGATCGTGTTTTTAAAATATATTTACTACATTGATAGTAAAGAGCGAACTTCTTGCAATGTTCTTGAACTGCAACTGTGGCAATTCAATTTTTGAGCAGCTTATTTAAACAACCTATCATAAGTTAATAGTTGAGAAAAAATAGCAACTGTTGGACAATCAATGCAATTTGCCTTGTTGGTGTGAAAAGGTAATGGTCATTGATCCGATTTATAGTAGCAATTGAGTACTTAAAACTTTTCTGCAGGTTTACTAGTTAATAAAAATTTACAAGGCTTAAAAATTAGGACCCTCCCCAAACTGAAGCCCAAAAAATTTAGGCCGTCCCCAAATCCGAGCTCAAAAAACTAGAGCCCTCCCCCAAACATAGTACCCCTCCCCCCAATAATTTCTGACCATTCCTTTAGCGATAATAGTCCGCAGTGAGTAGAATGATGTTTTTGTGTATACCGCAATATGAGTTCATATTAGTTCTCTCGGTTGCATGGAATGTACCTTCAGTTTAGTTTGACTTTGTCTTGCAATTACCCGGTCGGTGCTGTGAACGACCAAAAAAGGTTCTTCGGAAGTCAATTCAGATCATACGTCAGTGACGGCAAACACCGTTGCGAAAATCCGTTTTGGGCATCCAGTTTACTTGAGTTAAGGTTCGAGTCTTTCAAGTTTCGACTAAATGAATGAGCAACGTTCTCTCATGAATGATAAGTGAGACGAGGTCGAGTTCAAATTCACGGGGAACAAACTCCAATATGATCTAGCGCTCGGCCAGTACGAGAAAGCGAAAGAAGACCTCGCCGAAGGTAAATCAGTTTTATGTGAGAAGCATTTGAAAGTTATCAATTTTGCCGAGCGCAGTGAATCCGGCTGGTCGACCGCCAAGGAGTACCTCTCGGACGAGTTAGCCTCTGACTCGGAAGACGAGAAGGTGAAATAACAAGCGATATAAACAAGTGGGTCACGTCCTCGCCTACATGAAGTAACTTATTCCAGTGCCCCTCGGTATCAGGGCCGCATTTACTAGCCGCAGGCAAGAAATTGGGCCTTTCTTCAACTTAAGTATAAACTATTGGTTGCATTATTATCTTTTTATCGTTAGTTGGTTTGACTGACATCTCTCGACTCTCCAGCAGCAATCGTTATCCGTGACACATTCAGTGTTCTCCAACCTGTGTCACAGTACCTATATGTCTTGCTGGTTAGGGTAGAAGAGCACAGAATATAATATCAACCCGATTGCTACTATGATTTTGCACGCTGTCGTTATCGCGGGTTTTATTGCTACTTTATTTGCTGCTCTAAATTAAATCAATCATCTTTCAGTCAAAGCATCTTTCAGAAAGAGCTGCACATTCTGACCGTTAGAGCGGCGCCCTTCCGACAACAAGGCGTGTATTACGTAGACATCTATTTATTAATCTCAATTCACCGAGGGGTGTTTCTTCTCACATCTTTGCGACATGTAATTTTCGACGCAAGAAAATTAAATTGATAAAAACCTGCGATAAAAAGCAAAAAAAATACCAAACAGGTTTGGTCCATGCAATTTTATTTCTTGCGTTAAAACTTGCATCGTAAGCCACCGCACACGGTGTAATCAAGCTGCGACTGAATGCGTAAGAAATTGCATGTTTTCAAAAAAGTGTGCGGCGGGCTTAATATTAAATACACACGTCCTGCGGGAAGCGTTTATCTATTAGGTACTATTAAACGAAAAGAGTAATTATTTAATCATGTTTTACGTCAGTCTCTGTTTTTTGACTCGAAAATTATTCGTCAAAAACAACTAGTTGCAATTGGTACAATTTAATGGGTGCCAGCACAAAGTACTAAGTGCAGTACATATCATCAAATCCCGGCAACAATCAGGATTGGTGATATTAATCTGTCTTCAGGCTCGTTGCCGACTTTTCAAACATTACGGCTATATTTGATTGATGGATATGGGCCAACTACTACATGTAAAGGACTTCAAACTTTTTTTATAATGTAGGACCGGGGCTATTTTTCTCTACTGAAACGTTTTAATTCTTGACGAAATATGAATATTCCATCGGAACCTAAATGCCGCACTAAGTGGTTTGCCAACAGCTTTGTGTCTACTCTCACACAGTTCTAAAACAAGAGTTAATTTTATATAACTTGAAGAATTTTATTATCATTGCATTACTTTATTCTATTTTAGAATTATGTCGGACATATGCCATGACGTTGACTGAGCCACACTATCAGACCTTGACAAGAGAAGCTTAAAACAGCGGTGCCATGGGGCTTGTCTGGATGTCAGTGCGCGCGGTTTTTGGCAAAGGGGAAACGTGCATTTTCTGATGTCAGGGTTTTTAATATTTTCGCAAAGAGCTGCCTAAATCAAAAATTTGACACGACATTCACAAGCAAGAAAAACGAGAAAAACGCCATTACAAGCAAATAGTTATTGAAGTCGAGCTCCTTCGGCCCTCTTGTTTTCTCACCATATGGGGGAAGCAGCAGAGAAGCCGAGCGATTTCTCGCCGAGCTAGCAATGCAGCTATCGAAGAAATCCATTGGCTGAAGGCCAAACTATCACTTAATCTTTAAGATCTGCTGTTTTATGTGTACGAGGCTCCAGGGAAAACAAGTACCAGCTGAACAATGACGTTAACAGGGCAGAAATCACAAATGCAATTGGCAAGATTGATAAGACAAGTTGCAATTTTTTTAAAACACTACACAGAACATTTTTAACCCATGCCCATGGTTTTTAATATTTTGAAATAGATTTTTATCAATGAATTGTAATTACTTTTTATAGATGCTCGCATACTGCAATCTTTTACTGATTAGTATTTTAATAAAGTTCCCTTCTTTATTATATCGTTATTGTATTTGTTTAATCATATATTTATTTATTTTTTATATTTATAGCATTTTATTAGATAGAGATAGCCGTCTATCAGCTCAGTACGTTCAGCACCGTGTTCAAAGAGCTGACCAGCTGGTCTATAATAGTGCATTAGCGCAATGTCTTAATAGTTTTGAGTTCAAGAAGGAAAACAACACTGCTCGCACTCGTACCGACCGTGTGGATTGATGATGCTGGGGTGGCCTCAATGCTAGCGGTTGAGCCAACGAATGCACACATATATGCACATGCGCATTGAAAAACTCGTACAAAAAAGTCGTGATAAATAAGTCATTAAACAAAAGTCGTGCAATAAAACTCATGTAATAAATGTCGTCAAAATTAAACCGTGCAGTAAAAGTCGTAACACTAACAGGGCTTCGTAAGAACTCGATGCCATTATGGGCTATAAAAAGACAAGCTATTCTACTCTGCAGAAATTGTTGCACTCGAACCTTTCAAACACAAAAAGGGAAGTAGTCAAAGCACAAAGCCATACTGCAGACAATGCAAGGGCAATGAGTACATGATCATCAGCAGAGCCAGAATCTGTACCTGATCATGGACCGACAAGGCAAGACCACGATGTCTTTACTGGAAAATACGGCTAAAAAGGATTAGCAGTGTCTGAGTGAAACTGAGGCTCATATTTTGTCATTCATTTCGTTTATTACATATGTACCATACTGCTGTTTACATTGTTGCAATGGTTAGTGATACATTTATTTCTAATAGTTTTAGAAGTTTTTCAAGTATCAATATAAACTGAAATGTTATGGAATGTTGGATTTTATATTTATTACGAAGAAACAAAAGTGTTTTAAAAACGTTTAGAGCTTTAAAAACTGACTGGAAATCAAGTCAACGTAAACTTTTTGAGCCCCCTGACTGTTGAGTTCTATGTATACCAAGGGTTGGGCTATCGCTTTGAATTGGCATAAAGTTATATTTATATGAATTTTATGGTGGCCTGTTGACGCCAGACATCTTTCTCAGTCGCCTTTAATTTTTTGTAACATTTATTCGAGTACGAGTATGATTTGATTAAATTGCATTATTATTTTACTTTAATATTCTGGACCCGGTAAAACGGAAGTACCCCGAGAACGGCTGGAGCAAGAGCGCCCTCTTCCAGACGACTCCAGCATTTCAGGATTAGTTTCATCAACTACAATACCACGATCGAGGACTCTTGGGCTACAGAGCACTGCACAATAAAATTCGTAAGGTACACGGTCTAAACATGCCCACGAACGCAGATTCTTTCCAGGCTCTCAAACATTACCACAAACTATCTTTGCATTTATTCTCCAAAGAAGTATAATTGTTAGTTATTTTAAACTCCATTGTTTTTAGTAAACTGTTCTACTGTTTAACCGTTTGGTCTGGAACTATCAAGAAAAATATAAATAAACTCCAGCTATTACAGAATTTTGCCGCTCGGGTTTTGGGAGACATAAAGAAATTTGATCAAAGGACCCTTTGGGTAAATTCGGAATGCAATAGCGAATACGTCTAAAGCCCAAATCAAAGAACCGCTTTTT
>JAOEJI010620709.1:0-15073 GCA_025448255.1 Umimayanthus chanpuru
TATTATGTAAATTCTCATCAAAACTCTAATATATTTTTCAATTAAATTGATGCGGCCTTTGAAGTGTGAAAGCAAGATTTTAAGGTTTACACAATAAACAAAGACCTATTTTCCGACATGAAAGAAGTTCTGCCAGAAAAACATAAATACTTCTTGTTTTGACACTGAAATAAGATAAAGACTCTCGTTAACATTGTGTAGACCAGTAATTTGTGGATCTCGGATTTTTCTCTAATCTCACTACAGTCAAATAATATCGGCTTAGCATTTTTATTGAAGAATACTTAATTAGATCAATCTCACAGCTAACAATCAAAAGACAAGCAAACATTTGTACAAAAACACACAAAATATGGACACAAAATAAGTTCGTTTTATTTTGATAAGAGTAATAGTCAGCAACTTAATGGTCAGAAAGATATTTTAATAAATTAACCATCTCGTCTTTTATCTTCTAATTCATAACTTCCTCTCATTTTCACCCGATCCCTTGGGTTTCCGAGGGTGGTGCAAGGCATGCAAGTAACCGAACGAGTAAAAAAATGTCTTCCGATTGTTTTCTGAATTTTAGATTTGTTGCAGATTAAACTTGACGATTGTCAATCTACTTTAAATGCTGAACGTGTGCTACAAAAAGAAGAAAACGGTGTTAGGCTCGTTTTGCCTATACCATTGGCATTGGTCACAACCGAAAGGGTATTCAGATAGGGTTAAAGAACCCAAAATAATTAAAGGTCATTTTGAAAGTGGAGCAATATTCAACCAATGTCACCAAATTAATTTCTCTTGGACCGAAACCTTAGTAACAAGAAAATTTGCCGTCGTTTAATGTTTCAGAAAGTTTACATACATGTAACTCCAGAAAAAATTTCTTTGCTGCTGATTTAATTTGATCAATCAAGACTGAATCACTTTTATTGGTGCATCAAATTAAATACTCGACCAAATTTTCATGTCAATGGTACAATTGGTAGTTTTGTGTTCTATGACTTTGCGGTTTTACCAGAAGAATGAAGGGCATTGCAAAGGTTGTCTCGAATTAATGTCAGATTCATGACGAAACCCTATTTTTCAACACAACAATCGAATATATACCGCCTGTTCTTTCTCTATTTTGAAGGAACATAACAAAGCACATATTTTATTTCTACAAGAGTAATTAGCATCAAATGTACGGCACAAGTCTTTATATTTCACATACATCAGTCAGGCTTATAAGCAGCATAGGTTTCAGAATCAGTGTTTCAGAAGAAACTTGTTATATAAAAACACTAAATTACTAAGTGGTTCTGCATAGCGATGAAACAGTCAACATTCTAAACTGCTCTTTCCCATGAATCCTTCTCTTTCATGTTTTTGTTTCACTCAGCTGGTTTTCATTTTGTTTAGTTAAACAAACGTTTCTGAACGTTCTTCCTTTTTACAACATTGTCGATACTTTAAAGAATAATCAAATTGCAGATAAGTTTGAAAAAGTGCCTGAAATTTCGATGACGTTCCCAACAACACCATAAAGTGTAGCTAAGATCAAAACATAGTCAGGAAACCTTTAAGTCCTTTTCTGAGAAAGCCGCATGTATATGTTTCTATGGATTCATTTGCAAGATTACATGACCTGTTTTAAAGCTAAGCGTTTTATTGTCGTTCTTTTGCAATGAATATCGACATCTCCCCATGGTTGTATGGACTACAGGTTTTCTTGTATGTATCGTACTAACAATATTGTATCTTTCTAAATTGTACGCAAGAAACTACGTCTATTACATAAAGCATGCAAACATATTCATCAGCACTGGCTTCACTGAAGTTAATCTTATCTTATCTTCTCAAAATGAAAAAAACTAAGTAGGCATTTGGAAGAATTTTTTTATATTGTCTAAGGACTGACGGTGCGTGTTCTTTTCTTTCATGCGATTTTTTGGATGTGTCACCAGGTGTTCCCGTTTATTTTGACAATCTCTTCTTTTTATCTCAGTAGTATCAGTCAAAATAAGCTGTGGCTCAAGCAAGGAAAGAACAATGCGAAAACGTCAAAGTTGATAACTAAAAAGGAGCACAACCAGTTAAATATTACGTTTTGAAAGAATTAGTTACCGATAGCACAACGTTTTACTTTCAAAAACTAATTTCTATTTCTTGCTTTCGGAGAAAGTGATATAATGTGAAACAGTTCTGCATGTTGAAAGTCGAATAAAGCGCCGTCATTTCTCAATAACAATTAGAACTTGCATGACAATCGTTTGTATATTTCTTTTCAAATTGTGGGTGATGTGTTGCCGTTTCGTTTATCAGTATTCTCTTGGATTTCAAATATTTGTAATGACAGTTGTAATGCAATAATAATAAAGGAAGTATTGGAGGGAAAGAAATATAGTTTTAGGCCGGTGTGTGTTTGAATTATAACAGAAGTCATTCCCCAGTTCTTACCTAGTTATATTCGCTTAGATAGCCTCAAAGAAAAAAAACGAAACATAGCTGACTAATGCAGCTACTAATGCTTGGAGTAATCACATTTGAAAGGATCTGACATTTAACGTCTATCAAAGCATTATTCACTAGCTTTGTGCGGGATTTGGTTTGAATATGTGGACATGTAAAAGGTTCGAGATTTTTTTCTCAAACTGCAAAGTACCCTCCGGTTGCTAGCACCGCAGCGGGATAGTTTGTTTGTCAGAAACAAAACTATATTACTATGATTTATTCATTATCTAATATAAAGTAATAAATACAAACTGCAGAACTAAAAATACTACTGTTTTGATAGCGTTTTAGTTTGTGTTCGTGCTTACTTGCGATGTTTCACATTAACAACCAATAGATACATGAAGAAATGAGTTTGTCTTCGGGGCGATTAGCACGTTCTGCTGGGAAAAAGCCAGCTGCCTTAGCTTGGGACTAAACGCCGGGTTTGTTTGGCAATATATTTTTTAAACAATTTCTTTCACTTTCAAGCAGTGCAAGTTGCTTGTTGGCAAAATGTTGGTTATCTAGTCCTATATTATCTGCGCAAATGAATTAACATTGCCTGAAAATATGGATGTATTGCACTACTTAGAAACAGGTCAGAAACGGGACGAGACTTTATGTCGGATTCGTTAAGTAAACCTGGCAGTGAGCAGAGGCGCCGGCAAAAAAATCAGTTTTACGGTGTACTGACATTCGGCATCATTAATGGCAGTTAAATCTCCCAAGTTTGCGCGTTTTTATTATGAAGACACGGACCATCATTTAAAGAGTAATCCATGTTCCTATCTACATCTTTGCATTTCCTTCTGCAGTACTAAACAAAAGAAAGCGACCTCGCACAGCTCACTCCCATTCCAAGTCAAATTCAGTTTTATCTTCAAGAGATGGTAAGTTTTCTGTTTTATGAAGCACATCAGTGGCCATCAGTCATCAACGTTCTTTATCTGTTCCATACAGTTTGTGTTTCAAATTACTTTAAGTGTTATTCATTTCAATTACTAAGACTTCTCTCAATAGCAGAACACAAGTGCAAACTTCAAATTGATGTTTTCTGAAATAAACAAAGCCTCACACTGCACGAATCCATTATAAACCCACTGGCAGCGAAGCGTCTGTTTTGAGGATCTTCAAGAAATTAGAAGGGAAATAGCTGCACTGGCAATCTAGTTTCTTTAATTGGTAGTAGAAACAGACTACTATAGTTTGGACAAAAAACAACCAAATTTCAGTTTGATAAACAAATCTAAACGTTCGTTCTGTAATAATCCTGAATAAACGTAATGAAGATATCCAAATGTGCGATAAACTATAGGTCAAACTCTTACCTCTTAAGGAACCATAAAAACAACAGGAAACTAAAAAAAAGATACCCGAGTCAAGCAACTCGATAGAACAAAGTTGTTTTTCCACCCTCTACTGTTTCTCAAGTTACTTGTAAATGACAAGCTGTATTTCAACCACTTTGAATTTGCGGTGAATATATATGGTACCTCTTGTGAACAGCTTATTTCTATAGGTTTGCAGCTTTCACCGTGGTAGAAAACATAAAAATCCATTGAAGTAGATTTGCTTTCAATTTTCCTTTCAATTTTGTTTTATCCTGTTCTGCCTGACTAAGATACAAGTTGATTTTCGATGAAACGACTACACATATTGAGAATGAAGCGGGATGCAGTTGCTGTCCTAGAGTTTCCCATTTCTGACAAATTAAAACACTGTTATAGGCAAAGGATGAGTTCCTTCGAGAATAATCTCATCAAAAGGAGGACAAAGTTTAATGGACAAATTCCAGTGCCAGTTTACGTCACAATTATAGTTACTTGAACATATAAAGAACCCTCTTCTTGACAAACTTTGCATGCTTTAATCTCTTGCTTCCTCGACAAGGAACTCTTGGTGCATTTATTTCTCTACTTCAAGATAAGGATACAAACCTTTTTTTTCTCTCAACAACACTAACTAATTTTATTATTATTTCCTTGGCTAAAAAAAGAACGAGTAACTCAAACTTCACGTAAGATATAACTAAGGAATATATGTCGAAACAGGATCAATCCCAAATGTTGAATCCCTATATATACGAGAAAAACAAAAACATACAATGGAACATCACGACATCGTAATTTATAGGAGCTTGTATTAAAAGGTTTTTCCAAATCAAGTTATAATTAGTTGTTACATCCTTGTAGCGGTACAATTTTATGTAAACTTAAACTAGTCAATTTTAAGGACTAGTAACAGCTACATTAACGAAACCCAATTAAGACACTTGATCTTATAGAGCGCTTTCATTTTTTCTTGTAGTGCCAAGATCATCTCAGTGATGAACCTTATCAGCATCACTCAAAACTTTCAGAGCTTAACAGTATGCTCAAAATGTGCTAAACTGTCTGCGTACCTGATATTCTGTGACAACTAAAGGAAATTGTTTCAGCTATCTGGCTTTTTTGACGCGTTCTTGTATTGGTATTGGCGTTTGAGTCTAAACTTCTGAACCGAGTATTCGTATAAGACAAAATTTGGGGTCTTGTACAACTGTGTGTAAATGATACAAACAGCATCTGCGGAAAATACTAGTCAGGTTTTCTTGAAATACATGTATGTTCATGAAAGAAAGAAAATTGTTCTAAAGTTTTGTTCTGGACAGGTTTGTTCTTTATTCATTGGTTCTTAGCCTTCAGGTAAAGTCAAGCCTCAACCTTTATTTTATGGTTGTTCTTATTACAGAGAAAGTGTATAGTTATAAGAAATGGACGTGTTTAAAAAACAAAAGAAAAAGTAAAACAACCTCAGAGTCAGGCGAATTAACAGTTAGCGAAAGCAAGGTTACCAAACAATCTCAGAAAATGCATTTGGCTTCTACTTAAGCGTTCTAACTTTTTATCCTGTTGGGAAATGACACCTTAATTATATAGAGAAAGGTGGTTAGTACAATATATAAAACTCGCATTATCCTTAATGAATCTTTAATCTTATTTCATCTAACCGCAACTTGCAAATTAGAGGCTTAAAACTGATGGAAACGAGAAATTCTTATTTCCCCTCATGCCATCTAACACATTAAAGCAGAATGCTTTGATGGCAAACGTGCCGATAAAAAATTAAACAATCATTGTCATTTTCTATTTAAAAGTCTTCCTATTCGAACGATTAACAAGCCACAGAAAAAACATTCGCACATCATTTGAAGGAAGAAAAGAAAACAATGGTTTGTTTAGGTAAACATGATACTCTACTTACCCTTTTCCTTAGAAAAGACTTTCCTTTTTAATTTACAAAACGTTTCGAACCTAAAAAACATGAAATAGTCTTCAAACTCCCGATTTATGAGCCGTTTTTACTATTTTTAAGGTTCAGTTGAGAACGTTTTGTTATGTTTATCGTATCTTCACGGATATTTTGGACAAATCTGATGTTGTCAGCCGGAAACTATGATTCAATCTATGATTCTATGATAATTACTCTTAATGTATCTTTCTTAGTCACGGGAACGCCTGGTTGGTTCAATATTAGTAGATTTTTTTTATTGATCCTCAAGAGCAAGCAGTTTAAAGTTCAATTTCCGCCCCGGGATATTTTATTAACATAGCAGGAAAGTAAATAGCTATCGTAGACAAACTAATTTTGTTTTCACGTGGGAATGGATAAAAGCAAACAAACATGCCAGCTTTCATTCGAGGGTTTTGAGCAATTTTGCCGACAAACTCATTTATTCGGTTAAGCAAGGCTTTGTGAATTTAGCATTTGCCTAGATGAAGTTATTTTTACCACTCTAGAATTTAAGCTTTTGACCAAACCGACAACGCTTCAACAACAAAATTGTTTAATTAATTAAATTGCCCTTTACATTTTCAATATGGCCTGTCTCTAATTATTACTATTCAACTGTACCATTAGTCTTAAACATTTCACTGAAAATTGGGGATTTTTAGCACTGAATCTTCTATATGATGTTACAGTTGCCATGAACTATTCCGTCACTAGTTGACAAGGTAAAACTGCAAAAATTTTGTTCTTATTTAGATACCAAAGGTAGTTGTTCAAATACATAACTCAGCATGAAACAAAAAACAAGAGTCGATTTTGATTTTGCCCTTAGAATTCTAACCGCATGGACTATTGACGGTTATGATCGAAGAAAAATGTACAAGGTCTATTATCTTAATCTATGTTTATCTCAACATTCGTTTAGACTTTTTAATCCAAAGACGAAAATCAGTTTTAAAAAAAAAAAAATCTTGTAACAAGACTGGTCCACATCTTTGAGGTTTACTGTGCATGCATCACAGAGCAAATACTGTTCCACAACTTTTCCAAAAGAGACATGTGAACTCAATCTTACACCGCTCAAGAAAGTGTTCCTAAACATGTTTACATTTATTCATACATGTTTTAATCTGTTTAAAATCAAAATCTAATGTTACGGGAGAAAAACTGCGGAAATGTTTGAAAATGAAGCAAAAGAGTGAAGTATATTTTTATCTCGTTTTGTAAAATCACAGTATGGCATTGTTAAACACAAGAAGAAAAAACAAACTTCCGGAGAAAAGTCATTTAAAGTTTCATTTAAAAGATGCAAGATTCACTTTGGATTTTGAAAACAGGAAGGATAAAATGCCGACTGTAATGTTTCATCTGTTTACAGATTTGCTGATGCACTTTTGTAGGTAGAACAAGAATCAAAAGGCACAAAACCTCTTCAAGAGGTGTTTGTGTTTAAGATCAAATAAGTAATTATTACCCTAACTGATAATTGGTTGCGATTCATATCATTTCCGACAGATAAGTATCTTTCGTAATTTGTCTTAATGACCGCGAAACCCTGGACGTGCACTGAAACGTCAGTTTAAAGGGATGCTAATGAAACCATAAAGTTTCTCCCAATAAAATATTCGATTAAATTGCTACTGTATAAATAAATTAACAGTGGCTAATTGGTTCTTTTTGTGTGCAAATCAGATAATTCACTATAGTGACAAAAAAAATCACAAAGTCCTCAGAAGTGAGTATTAAATACTCTGATGATTCAAGGTTATACAGATGTAAAGAAAATAGGAATTTGTGGACTTCCAAAACGTATTATGTTAGTTAGGAAACTGCTATAGTAGCAACTACGTCCAACATGAAATTTTAATTGAAAAACCCAGTCTCTTTCAAAATAAAAATATGTCTACCCCTAAGTTAAATGAGCAGTTGATGGTTAAAATGCAAATTACTAGTTTTAATCAAGGAAATGCTTGAGTGACAAAAATATTATAGCTGATTTACAGCGAAATCTGTATCTAATTTCTAAAGAAACACCTAAGATTGAAATCTAACTAAGAATAATTGCTAGATATTTTTACTGAAATAATATGAAAATTACAGAATTTTATACTTTGAATTCTATTCGTAACAAACCCAGAACTAACGAGTTATTAGAATAGCTTCAATGCTTTTGGTATTTTGTGGTTACATATGTTATCGAAAACAAAGTTAACTAAAAAATGAAAGTGGTGAAGCTAAGTCCTTAATGCGTATAATTTACGCCGCTATGGAAATAGAATGGAGAAAGTCAGAATTAAGAGCTTGTATGTAACAAATAAGAGTTGCCACCACCATCTATATTTGTCTAAATATTAATGTTCTGAAGTTAGGCTTTTAATCATAACAAAATAATCATACTTTGGACATGACGACACAAGAGCATGAGGTTCGTAGGAAAACTAAATAATCAAATATCTTCCCTTTTTGACTAAATACCCAGGTTTGTCTTTTTTGCATATTCAAGTAGGACCTCACAAAAACCTAAATCGAATGCTCTTCAATTGCATGGTAGTTGCCCACTGCACATTTAGACAGCGTGAACATTTAGTATTTGGCCCATCTGATGCATAGAAGTACAAAGAAGTGAGTTCTGAAAACTCTCATTAAACGTCCCGCCCTTTTGTTTCGATACTAAAGTGTCTAAAGACCCTATTTGTTTTCACCACCTCATGCAGAAAATGGCCCATATACGTTTCTGCAACTGCGATGATCAATGCTACTATTAGATACTCAAACATTTTTCATTGCCAAAATAGCGTCTTTACTAGATATGTAATGGGTTCCACGAGTTAACTAACTTGAAACAAACAAAAATGGAGAATAGGGTGTACATTTTAGGGGACTTTTTAAGATTACGGGTGGGTGGGGTAATTAGATTAGTGCTAACCAACTTTGTCGTCTCACGTGGGTTTAATGCATTTAGCCACCATCTGTTAGACTATTTATTATTCTATTAACGATAAACAACAGCTGGTAGAAGCATGCTAGAATCCCATGAGAAACTTTCTACAAAGAAGAGCGCTGCGAGCTCATACGATTTGTTGTATTTACTTCACACCAAGCCTCTTTGACTGCTCTTTGATTTGCCAATGTGATCTTTTAATAACCCAAATGCACAGCTGCGTAAGAAGATCTTATTGCTGATTTAATTTGATTTTAAAAGCATTAAATTGATATAAATTCTGACTAAACAAGTGAAATTTGTTCAGTCACTGGAGATCGCTCGTGCAAAGCTCAGCTCATTCCCTAATATTGACCACCTCAAGCACTCGTAAGTTCTAATTCACGTTTGTTGTTTCATTTTCCTTTCGTATTGCAGTGACGCACGTTTAGCTCTAACCTCTCTACACGCCCCTTCTCTTACAGATAGCAATCATACGCACTGTTTTGCAGTGGGATATTTTCGCGAAATTCCTAAACCGGATCGAAAATTATGCAGCACACAAGTAAGTGACTAGTATGCAGTGCATTCAGTCTATTTTTGCTATAAACTAGCCCTAATTCAAAGTGCATTATCGTTAAATGAAGTGAAAAATATCGTCCTAAACATTGATGACATGACAGAAAAGAGGAAGGGCACGTGTAATCAACAGGTTTTCTTTAGGTTTTTAAGTCATCGTTCTGATTAGTTTTCTTTGACGTATCTCCCCAGAATAAGCAAATCCCAAGATTGAAAATTATTTCGAATAAGTTAACCCTTCGATTATAAATTCTCTATGTGAAAATGACTTCAACGGCAAATCTCTACATTTTATTTTGCAACATTTTTCGAGTTTAACTTTTAAGAGTTTTGATACACTTTTGTTGTCCTCAGCGTGTTCTCAGAACGTTATATTGTCTCCCGCCAAAAGCAAATATTTAACATAAAAACAACGTTTTGCATCAAGAGATGTTAAAAAGAGAATATACTTTCGATTTTACTTGGACTCGTTATTGCTAGTTCTGTCACAATTTGCTTGAAGGAAATAGACTCATGTGTGTGAAACTGTCACCTTTGTCAATAGCTGTATTCTTCTTTTTTGGTACAAAAGTGTAGTCAGATTAAACCATTTTGCTGTGAATCTTTTTACTGTGATTCTCATATAAAAGCAAATGTTTTATTTATATCTATTCAGTTTCCATGGAACTGTCAATTCCAACAATGCAGAAGAATTGAATAAGGCCTCAATTCTGCTTTGTTTTGGATCTACTTTGTAGCAACTTTTTTATAATATCAACTTTAACTTTTTTAACATTTTTCGTTACCGAAACACTAACAGTGTTTAAGAATAAATCTCAAGGATGTAAAATAAAACTAGTTTGTTAGAGATATTGATAACTATGAAATAACTTACTGAAGCTAACTCATTACTTACATCATCATAAAAGCTACAACAACTTGGCATAGTAGAGTACGCTATACATATTATTTGTGTTACCGAAATTAAACCAAGTATCAGTTTATAGTACTGCAGGCTTAGATTATTCGATTTGTATTTTAATATTATGACAGCTCGGTTTTGTTATCTCGTTCCTAAATACCTTTAATGAGTCATACTGAAGGGCAAAAATACAATAAAACTAACCACAAAGAACAGTTCCTATTGACTTAAAGGCTGGAGTTCTTAAAAAATAAGCTTCCCTGAGGGATTATGGATCCGCGTGTGGCTTTCTATGATATTCTAACTATCATATATTCTGCAGCTTATTTTTCTTGAAACTATGGTGCACAAAAACAGCCGAAAATTACAAAACAAAAAAAAAATGATAATTTCAAACTAGTTTTTCACGTCATGCACTTATCACACCATTCTACTACTCAGTTTACAAAAATGGAAGAAACAATTCTTAGACGTATAAATTTGAATTATTTGCAGTTTCTTTAAAATAAACAAGTAAATCAACAAACTAGATTGAGAGCACACGGATGTTAAACTGTGAAACTTTATTAGACTTCACAAACTGGAAAAAGTTTCCAATCGAGTGTTCAGTTTTAAAACAAAGCATTATTATCGATCATGCGAATTAACAACACAGTAAAAACACGAAACTTACAACCAAACTAGTGTATTCCGTCCAGCTGTTACAGCTCAGTCCCAGTAAAAACTTGAAACCACTGCTATATAGTTGGATCGAGCCAGATCGAAGAGTTCTTCCAGTTACTTAGAACGAAAATAATCGTACTTATGTCAACAATCACTTGTTCCATGAGAATATAGGTATAAGTACGAATATTTTTCAAAACATCGTACAAGGTTCAGTCTTGTGTCAACGATTGCGACTTCCCGCATACAATTATAGGGGATTGCGGAAACGTCTATTTGCACAATAACATGAGTTGTAAAGCAACTTGTTAACATTTTTTATTTCTTTTATCTGATACAAAATTTCACTTCTCATTGCTAAACAACGCAAACTTCAAAAAATGCTACTGCTCCTCCCCCCTATTATATGATAAGACTAAAATACACGTTTGTGGCTAATCATTGAGGTTGATTAGAAGCTCAAGCGATCAACACCATTAATGCTTTAATAGTTAGTTGCACATTGTTATATTTAATGCACATTACAGCACTGTTTTGTTATTTGCAGCATTGTTTTATTTAATGTTCAGTTTAATCTCGTTCATTCATTCATACAAATTTTTAGAACAAGAACAATATCAAGATTTATCCTGTTCAGAGTTTTGTTTAGGTTTCGTGCATGCATTAAAACTGATGATTTTTCTTGTGCAATAAACAATCACATGCAGTAGTTCATGTTGTTTACGAAGAAATTGCGTCTTTGAAAACCTTTATCCGAATGAAGCGGGAACCACACTTTTCTTCTTCCAGATGAATATATACTAGTATATACAGAACTAAAAATTTTAGAGAAAGCATAGAGTGCATGTTTTCAAATCGTTAAATGATAATTTATGGTGCTCTATTATTATTTAAAATGCATTACATGCAGTTTGCATCAGCGATCGTCCAATAAGAACAATATACTTCTATGTCAAGTTTATTTTTAAAAAAAATCATTATGTACAATATTACCACATTATCAATTATAAGTTATGGGACCGAAAGGTTGCATTGTGTCCATTATAAATTTGCCGCCTAGATATTTTCCAATATTGTTGGTAAATCTTTTAGGAAATAAAATAGTAGAATAGATTTGCACGACTGAATAAAGAAAAATAAGAATTCAGTTACACGAGTTTATTTAAGAATGTAAAATGTATTTATGAGACTGTAGTGAAACAAATAGGCAATGACTCATCACCAATTTGGTTGTCCGTGCACAGAGGGATTTTGCATATCCATTGATCTCTCGGGATATTTTTGTAACGTTTCGCTCTATTGGAAAAAAAACTATGAGAAGAGAATCTAATCTGTGTTACGGATTTTTTTACAATATAAATACACTTTTCATGTCCATAGTTTGGTTTGACAACTGAATACAATTCTAGTGTTCTTGTCACTGATAATAGAATTTCTCTCTTGAGTCCACTTTGAAGGTTACTTTTAGTATAGTTTTGTAATGCGTGTTTTAAACGGATGATTCTTACTTGGATCATTATTTGTAAGTGTTTGATAATCTAAGTCTCCATGTTTAAGTAAATACAGAGGAAAACTAGGAAGTTTTATCACTATTATTTAGATCATTAGCCGTAGCTTTGAGTGATTCATAAGCCAATGCATTATCACTACAACTACCCAGTAGATGTAAAAGATATTTCAGAAATAGTCGAATACATTGCAATAAGTAAAAGAAATAGACTTCATACATGTCCATTGTTATTATTAGTTTCTAACCCAACACACACCGAGTGGTTCCGTATATAATTATTTTCCGTGACAATTTATTCAGTATCGATCATAAGATGACAAGACATATCTGCAATCGTTACACAAAGCTGTTTTAACTCCTGGTAGCGCTGTTCGGATGTGCATGAATCACATTTGTTTCTAAAAGGCAAAAATTATAATTATAAGCAAATATCAAATGAGAAAATCGAGTTTTAGAAATTCGCTTCAAAAACTTTCAGAGCTTAAATTATTATTGTTTACAATGCCTTCTATATCTTTTTCTACATCTCTATTGATCGGGTTTTCAGACCAACTGCAGAGCGACCAAACCTTACGGGTTAGTCCACTATTTACGTGTTCATTGACGCTTATTACCATCTTATGACCAGCTCTCATTAGTCCCCGAAGCTCAGTTGGCAGAGCAACAGTGATTTGTTCTGAAGGTCGTAGATTTGAGAGATATGCTTTCTCTTTCTCCGTGTGGGCGTATTTGCTTTCTGGGGCTATCGCTCAGAATACATTATTTTAGATACTTCGGTACAGCACTCCTACTTATCACATTTAAATCATTATAGTTAAATTAACGTAGTACAATACACAATCTTAAAACATAATAGAGAGATACATTAGTTGTAATTTACATATGTTCCCCTATTATACATATTGTACATATGTTCCCCTACTGTCATAAGGCGATATACAAACATTTGGTTGCAGGTATGATTTCAGTTTTCAAAACTATAAACGTTCTTATCCCATAACAAAAAGAATAATATTTTTAGTATTTGATTATTATAGACTTCTATTTTAGTGCTAACTTGAAGCGTACTATTAGTGTGTATTTTGTTCGTTTACAGTTGTAATGCTTACTAAGCAAAATGTTCTTTCCAGTCCAAATGATACTAAATAAATGCTTATGTCTATCGAAAGTGGTAAGCTCCTTTTGTTTTCTGCACGTTCTTTGGTCTTCGTTTTTCTTAAAAAAAAAGTCAACGCACAGTGTTCAACGCAGTAGTCCGATATTAACTTTAGAGCTAAAACTTTTGCTTGAAATTCTGTCGGAGAAACTGATTTTATCGAAGCGATTTTCAATCTTGTTATAACAGATTAACTAATGCTATAATCCCTTCACTTCCACCAGGTTTATCAACAACTAACTTCTCCTTATAATATGAATATAAAATAAGCTGATAGGTTGTGAGAATAAAGCAAATGATCATCCACTCCAAATTGTCTGAGATGTTTGGGCTCCCGCAAATTCTGCGAAATTATTTGCACAAAACGTAAAGAGACTGGTAACGAGAATCTAGCAATGTATTATTTTACACTTTTGGGAGTGAAAGGGATGTTAAAACATCTCTCAGTTCAAGTAACAAACACGTCGTTATTTATAATATATATCTGCCTTCTCGTTAACACTTTGGGTCCATTTCTTATAATTAACGCCATCTAGTACTGTTCTTTATCCAGCATGAGGCAATAAATCATGAAAAATAAAAATTTGTGACAACGCAAAACTTCTGCAGATTGTTTCAAAAACTATGAAAAGTGTCGTTTAATTATTATTCATGCAACCTTTCAGCATTTGTGTAAGTCGCATATATCCCAAACGCGGATGTAATTTCTCTCAAACATGTGTTCTTCGTAGCTGAATTCTTCTTCAATATTTTCTTTCAGTTCCAATCTCCTTTCAATTCCCGGGTCATGGTGGCTACAACCAACTTGGAGGAACGTTTGTCAACGGGAGACCCCTCCCCGACTATATTCGTCATCGAATCGTGCAGTTGGCCGCATGTGGAGTCCGACCGTGCGAGATTTCTCGACGCCTATTAGTTTCACATGGCTGTGTGAGTAAAATTCTTGGACGATACTACGAAACAGGTTCCATTCGACCTGGCTCCATCGGTGGCAGTAAACCTAAGGTCGCAACACCGCCTGTGGTCACGAAGATAGTCCAGTATAAACAACAAAACCCAACAATATTTGCCTGGGAGATCAGAGATCGGTTAGTAGAGGAAGGTATTTGTGATCGAGACAGCACCCCGAGTGTTAGCTCAATCAATCGTATTCTTCGAAACAAAGCCGCAGAACGAGCAGCACAATACGCCATGCTTGAGAGGGAGAGACAACACCTCGCAAGTGTATACGGACTCCATCCGTGGGTGAACTCATTTCACGAGCACTCCTTCCAGTGGCCATATATGCCATACGGAAATCACCCAGGCCATGAAGAACCTGATATTAGAGAAACTATGGACTATGAAAACGAGAGAACTAGCCAAAATACAAATAGGAGATATTACGCAGATTCTACAGAAACATCCGTGGTTACATCTTCAAATACCCTCTCACGAAGTCAAGACGAAGAAGAAAGAAAAACTAAGGAGCTGATCGAGCCTTCAGAACATGAAGAGAAAGAAAAGGGTATGTCACAATGAATAGCGTATCACTCACTAGTAGTAGTAGTAGTAGTAGTAGTAGTAGTAGTAGTAGTAGTAGTAGTAGTAGTAGTAGTAGTAGTAGTAGTA
>JAOEJI010621820.1:0-15066 GCA_025448255.1 Umimayanthus chanpuru
CTTCTCTCTCCCATTCCCCTTCTTCTCCCCCACCCCAAGGTGCTCAAGAGCTTGTGATCACTGTGATTGGTCAGTTCTGTTTACAGCATTCTAGACTACAGGATTGATTGACGCTTTCTTTATGTCGTGGACTCTTTCCTTCAAACCTCTAGCGTAAGCGTATGTGGTTGTTTGTTCAACAACCAAAAATCACATTCATTGAGTGTTTGGTAGAAACATTTTTTTTTTCGCCAAAACGCGTCAATATTTGAGAAACAAGCACAAATGACTCACGTTGTCAATTCAAAGTCTTAAACTTACTACATTTTCGAACTGTATAGTAATCATGACTAAACACAATACTTCCCTAATTTGCCCCAGTGACCAAAGCCAAGGTGAGGTCAAATGCCACGTTTTCATACATTTGCTGTATTTCTACCTTTCTGGTTTCGACTCCAAATTATTGTCCATGGCCACTGGGGCGTAATATGAAAGTGGTCTAAGTTGTTCTTGCAGTAAAACTGCGTTAAAGTCTTGGGAGATTGATCAAGACATACCCAGTAGTCTCATAATCGCCACTGACGTTAACTTAACGTTGTTCACAGTGCCGTAGCTGGGCAAAATGCTTTTGGGGGCCCAACTTGGCCTAGCGAAACCTAGGGGGGTCCGGGGGAAAATCCCCGGAAAATTTTTGAAATTTTCATTCCTGAAATCGCTGCAAATGCATCAAAGTTTAAAAACTAGCTCATGTATATGGGAAACTCAGCTGTTAATCCTTTTTCCTCCATAATTATTGGGCCCCTCCCCTAGCTACGGCACTGGTTCACTGTCATGCCTTACAGTAAAACTAGGTTAAAATCTTGGGAGATCCAGTCATTCTTACCCAGTGATCTCATCGTCGTCCTCATCATCCTCATCATCTATTTCCTCATCAAGTAGAAATGTTGGATCATTATCACTGGTATAATGTGTCTGTTGGTGAGAATCAGAGCGATTAAAGGCACTGTACACGGTATGAATGCAAAATCTTCCATTACTGGACAAAAGACACTAAAACTACAAAACTAACGTCTGCTACAAATATTTCTAACACAATTCTGCCCTAAACATTGCAGATATGGTCATTGATTTTGATGACTATTGAAACGGATTGCGGTCTTTGAATACTGAAACGAATTAGGTGTTAGCCAGCAAGATAAGTGACTAGCGTAATATAAGACCAAAGTGCAATGACCCAATAGTCCCTTACAATAGACCAGTTTCCTATTGCCAGTTGCCGCTGATTACAATGACTATAGGCTCGTTTTTACAGTGACTGCCTCAACTCTGTGCGTTGTTGGAGATTCAGATCCCGCCGGTGTTTGTTTAATTACAACACCAAGTCGAGGCTAATACTGCAAAAACGAGTCTATAGTCATTGCTATTAGCGGCAACTGGAAATAGGAAACTGGTCTATTGTTGTACGCATCAAGTCGAGGCTCTCCCTGTGAAAACGAGTCTACAGTCATTGTTATCAGCGGCAACTGTAAATAGGAAACTGGCCTATTGTTGTACGCATCAAGTCGAGGCTCTCCCTGTGAAAACGAGTCTACATTCATTGTTATCAGCGGTAACTGGGAAAGGGAACTGGTCTACTGTTGTACGCATCAAGTCGAGGCTCTCCCTGTGAAAACGAGTCTAGAGTCATTGTTATCTGCGGCAACTGGGAAAAGAAAACTGGTCTATTCTGTTTGTGAAAAGGTTCTGTTAAAGAATAGACGCTCAAATAATTTGAAATTTGAAATTTTGGGGAGTCACGTAAACTGAAGTAACCTTCCTTTCCAAATGTAGACTTAATCAACAAAGAATTATATGTAGTGTTTTTCGTGGTAATGTTGGGTGTAAAATGGACGTTTATCGAGCGTTAGATTTTCGTCAAAGCAACTGAAGAATTGTGGGGGAAAGGGGCGGGTTCAAAAATGAGGGTATTTATGTATGTCGATCAAGAAATCAAATCGTGTCACTGGTTGAAATCGGAGCATCTAACTGATTAAAAAAATGTTTGAAATCGTGAGATGGAAAATCGTTCATTGATTCCGTGGGGAGCTTAGGTCCCTGGTTTGAAAACTAACATTTGTTCTTTCCTCTTACAAGTCTCATATCCAAATAGTTTTGAATAGATACGCCAGTTAGTAAGACAGAAAACACTTCACAGCAACGAGTTATAGTTCTTGAAAGTAAATTTAAATAAAAGCACTTGACTCACCACTATTCCTTCAGTAGACTGTAGAGAACCGACCATCAGCGGCACGATCTGCTGAAGATATTTTCCCATCCCTTTCTTTAGTACAGTCGACACAGATGCAAATAAACCATACCTGAAATGACAGATGTAACTCCTGTTAATATAATAATGGTTTAATAAGTAGAACCAGTTTATAAAGGAAAAGCACTTCTGCTATCACGTACGTTAACACAATACACAGACAAGCGTTGACCTATCATAGCCTTTAAACGACACATGACAAAAGGGCAATAGACTACACGTCACAAGCAACGCCGTAATGTGTGACAAAGTATGGGCGGAATTACGAGTGCAACCAAGGACTTTAACTTACGTGCATCTTCTTAAATCAGGATCATTGTCAACTTCTATAAGTTTCTGTAGTAAGGAAAGAACATGACCTGAGAACTTTGTGTCTTAGTCTACTCACTGTATATTTTATAATCAATTAATCGAGCGAGTGAATTTATCTATTTATCGAATTCCAGAAAACCACTCGCCCTAATTTACGTAGCTTTAAAAGAATAACACTACTTATGCTACCTCTAATCTCTAACATACGATACTTTCTGTGGTTTTTGAGGTACCACCTTCATAGCTTGTACATTTTTGCCAGAAAACGTCAACAAAACAAATAACTTAGTTACCAATGCTAAAGCTTGAGAAACAAAAGAAAAACTGACTTTCGTTCTGAACAGGGATAAGTCACAGATCCAAGATGTCGCAAGTTTGTTCTCCGTACCGCTGCGATAAATATGTTTTCGAAAATTGTTAGAAATAGAACGAAGTATAATGCTGAAGGGTAAGGAACATTTGCTATTATAGTAGAGAATTGAGGTAAGATTTTGGTTAACGACACAGAACTCCACAAATGTTCCAGCAATAGTCCACATTACTCAGGGTTCTCACTATTTTGACCTCATGCCTTTCCAAGACCTTTTTCGTGACCTTTAGCAGTTTTCCATGACCGAATTTTCTACATCTTTTGCTGGGCGGTATCAAAAACTATCTCAATGAAAGCATTTTCCAGCGAAGTAACCAAGTTCAAGATACAAAATAGGTAGCCTCTAGGAAACAGAAACATCTTACCCACAAGTCTGACCTTACGGAAGTGTACCTTTCTGTAGGTAAACTGAATTGAGTTTCTGTTCTCTTCCCGCTCTTAAAAATAAACTGTCGACCCATATTTGAACACAGCAACTTTCATTTTCCATGGCTTTCCATGACCCAAACCACAATTCCATAACTTTCCAGTCTTCGAAACTAACTTGCACAATGCCATTATTTCCTAGGTTTTCCATGGCCCTTACGAAACTGACTACTATTTTCATTGCAAAGACTTTTCTGTTCAGTCAAAATGGCTACCCAACCTGCAAAGCTGGTTGAATCTTGTCTTCTTACCATTCCTAACTGTATACACTCTTCAGCCAAAGGTAGAAAGTTCTCTTGCCCAACCGTCCTTGCAAGAACACCTAATGTATCTGGAATAAGTACAAACAAATCTTGTCAACGCACATAAACGTTTCGTCTGTACATAGAGAAACATGTTAATATCTTGGAAAAATAATTGTCTCGATCGACATTTTCACAGAAATAACTTTAGGCAATGTTTTGTCGTATATTTTAAATAACCAGATTTCCTTCTCTTTGTAACATACCGTAATCTAGAAGTTTGCTACAGGTTAAATTCTAGATTTTTGACTGAACGGGGGGCAGATTGCAAAATTGTCTTAACTTTGATTGTGAAAATTAAAAAAAGGTTTGTTATTGTTGCTTCTACTCACTGATCATTACTATTCCTTTTGTTATTATTTTTTGAGTTTTGAGTAATTTTACTAGTATAATATTAATTATTATTTATAAATTATTATTATTATTATTATTATTATTATGTATATTTATGTTAACACTAACCTACTGCTTGGACTTGTAATAAATTTCCATCGGCTGCTGCTGAAGGACTTGACAAATAAACCTGAAGAAAAATAAGATGAGTTAACTCTTGCAAACACAATTTTGAAAGTGTAGGCAGCAATCTATTCACGCCAAAAAACAATTATAACCCAGCCCATCATTTGGATGCCGATCACTCAATAATTTTGTCAACTTTTCCTTTCATTGTCTAGAAGATCCAAACCTTAGATAGAAGATAGACAGATAGTTTATTAAACACTCAGATGCATTGCAGTCCGTGGACTGAATTGCGTAGCCTTAACATTGTAAAGTCTAAAATATATACAATAAATTAAAGAAAAGGATGTTTACAATAATTATTGTAGTATTAGCACTGTTGTCATTGTCAAATGATGTTTGAGTTTTTCTTGCGTCGCTCTGAACGTGTAATCGGGTTGCCGTCAATCAAACACAACTGATTAAGGAGGATTTTCCCTTTTCACAAAGTGCCCAGATTATTACGTCTCGTTTTTTGATAATCCCATCATCATAATTGTACATGTACAATGACTAACAAAAACCACTTTTTCCTCCAATATCTCAGATGTACAAAGACTGTACAAGGACTGTACAAGGTCACAAACATCTGTTGCCAAGTAACAATACCTTGAGTATTTCCACAATCTTGGGGAAGTATGGCAAGATTGCCTCCTTTGCTGCGTTTGCTACAAACGTAAATAAAAGTACCAGAGAAAATGACTACTGAGTAAAACATTTAAATGGTTCGTTGCTATGTTTGTCCGTGTACTAAAGTCACCGTAAATTCTAGCATTTTGAAGACATTTTCAAGTGCATAAAAGTGTACGTTTGGAACTTGATTAAAGTATTTTTTTAGCAAAAAAGGCATGTGCTTCGGGAATGAACAAAGTTCAGACTTTGTAAATAAAAAAGGTTAAACAATACTGGATCGTATTCAGATGCTATTGGAGAACTCTTTCAACAAAACAAGCAAAATTTATGCCTACTGTAAAGCTTCAGTAAATAATCGGTTTTGGTGTCCTACTTATCCAAACAACACGCGAAATATGATTGAAATGATCGAAAACGATTGGTAAAACCGCCGACACACTTGCCTCATATTTTTTTGGGGACATCCTCGGAGATTCAGGGGCAATTAGTCTTGGGGAAAATATACATCAGTCCCTTAAATCTGTACTTCAGTTGATGTTGTTCTGCCCGATAATCGACCCCTGGGTTTTTAAACTATACTTGACTCTTGCCTCGACTCTGAATTTTCTCCCACCCGAGGGACCACCCCTGGATTTCCGAGGATGGTTTACGGAGGAGGTCTGGTACCGACAACACCCAACAACAATCGAGTTTTCAAACAAAAATTGTCGGAAAGTGTTCTACTGGAATATAGTCGACTCCCGATTACTCGAAGCTTCAGGGGAAATAGAAAAAGTGCGAGTTATCGGAAGTTCGAGTTATTGAGGGTAAAATTGTATAGAAAATGACCTGAAGGAAAATGAAAACTACTTCGAGTTAGCGGGAGGTTCGAGTTAGCAAGGGTTGGAGTTATCGGCACTGATACGGTTATTACAAGTTTACCAACCTGTAGCACCAATTGCACTGATAGCAAGCTCTTTGATATTCCTGACCTTCAACAGAAAATATTTACATCCTTTAACTTTCTTTTCTGTCGAATAATATAACACAATTTAACCACAACCCTTCCATCTCTGTATTGACTGTCGAACATCATCGAGGAGATCTGTCTGTCAGAGTATTACTGGAATGTTCTCATTTTCATTATTATACAAGGTTCAAATCATACAACTGTCTCAAAGTACACTTAAACTGTATATAGTTGATAAAGCGAAACTGGTTATGAAACTCGCCAGTTTCTTTGTGGGTCCTACTTACATACGACACAAAGAGGCTTAGGTTCAGATAACGTCAACTGGAAACCAACAGTCTGTCTTCTCTTTTCTTTCGTTTTCTACCCATCCTTTTCAATGTTTTGTTTAAAGGAGTGCGAGTCAACCGATATGCAGACCGTGGTTATACAAAACAGAACTAATAACGGGATAATTGTATGTCGATGATTACGTTGTCCAGAAAACCTCCGATTAGTGTTCTTCACGTTGCAATCCGGAATCGATGACGACCAGCTGGTCAGTTTAGTACATGTTCACGTCTTTAGAAAACTTCGAGAGTCCAATAAAGAAAATTGCCAGATCTACCTAATCAGAAACGATTATGAAGTACCTCAGTGATTATTTTGTGAATTTTATGGCAGTACACAAGCGACATCTCTTGTTGTTCCGTGCACAAACCTGACTATTTGTGAGGGCATCCAACAATCGCTCCATTAAGGTCGGCAGGTAAGGAAGAATACCTGGTCCTTAAACATGTAATGGAAGACAACGTTAGGTACTGCTTCGGTACAACAATTAATCACATGTGGTCAATACTGGAGAGTAGAGAGGAGTCTCCAATGCGTATATTCTGAACTGATTTGTACTGGGTTCGTATATTTTTTCAATCACTCATGAGTTCAAGGTCTTTCTTGCAAAGACATTCGTCTAAACTGAAGTTTTCTACACGAACAAATCACCACAGAGCTGTCACGCGTGAAAGAACTATTTTGTTTTAACTAGATAATTTCTTTTACGCTAGAAACAGAAAAACGATTATAAAGTTCTTGAAAGACGAAAATCAAATTCAAAGACTTTCAAGGGCAAGGTGGGACCTGTTTGTAGATCCTCTAATGCAGACGCCTTGGGAGCGATGTGGGGGGTGTTCCAATCAAAACGGTGTTCAAGCACCAAAATTACGTATACTGAACTTGTCGTTCTCTCGAAGAGCATTTTCGAGGGGGTTTTATCGCTATGAAGGACATTAAGCGTCTGCTGGGAACCTAAAAGTTGACTAATATATGTCTATGTCGACAACAACCATTTCCCTGTCTTTGTTCTTCAAGTATCTTCTATGAAATATACACCTGTTTCAAAAAAAGTTGACCTGCTGTAATAGTGAATACCATGACCGAAAGGAACTGTGGGCCTTCAAAAAGTTACAAGATAATCAAGCTAAATGTACTACGTTATGAAACTTAAATTCTAGACGAATCAGGTAATTAGTTGTCATTTACGTCTAATTTATGTATTTATTTTTCAGCAAACTGCTTCTATTCTAAATTCATTGCATCCCACAGTTCATTGCGGTCATGGTATTCACTATTGCTGCAGGTCAACCTTTTATGAATTAGGTGTATATGCTTGTATGCCATATCACTCATCGGCTCACTGACTCATAAAAAAAATCACGTCGAAAATGTTAACTGAGAATGCCCTTACCAAGGTTTTCACAGAATGTCTCCAGGGCGTAATATGTTCTGGTAACACTCGACTGGTGTTCTCCCGTTCTACCACTAGAACTAGCAAGATGGCTGAACAATAATGGTAGGACGCTGGAACTGTAATTACTGATATCCGGCTATGAAGGAGAAAAACAATCAAGAGATTTAGAGAGTGAGTGAGTTGGCGAGCATAATCACACAAATAATGGGGAAAAAAGGATCAAAACAGAAACGAAAACGAGATGCATGTAAAAAAAAGTCGAAATTGCAGCAGCCATTCTCTTTCATTGCCAACCTCACTGCTAAATTCTCAAGATCACGCCCTCACCCAACCAACCACCCACCGTCACACGGCCCCCATCCACCCATCCACCGTCCATTGACCTCTACCACCAATCAATTTTAAAGTGTCAGCACCAACCTGCAGATGTTCAGAAAACTGCCCTAAAGCTAACAAGGCAGCATTTTGTACAACTGGGTTATCATCCCCAAGACCTGAGGGAGAATAAGCGTAATCGTTGTGACTTGTGTGAATATGTCAACATCAAGGAACAGACAATTTAAGGCTACAAAGAAAAATTGAACGCGGCTGAGTTAATATAGTTGGTTGATCGTTCGGATGAATGTAGTCCGTGGAAGGACTGCTGTTGGATGTGGCTGTCGTTTTGACAACCTGTGTGGAAGTCATCTTCGGAGTCACTTCACAGGTCGTCGAGCCTTCAGTCAAAACCAACGTACAGCAGTCCCTCTGGGGACTACGCTCATCCGGACGAACAACCAGCCACAAAAATGTACAAGGATAATAAACGTGTTGATCATACTACAAGTAAAACCAGGGATTGCGCTACATATTTTTGCTTTGAGTTCTGGGACTCCATGATCTTGCTGGTTTGGAGTCACCAGAAGTTTTGAAGGGGTCCCATAAAACTGGATCTATGGGAGTAGGTTTCTATATTTGCATCCCAGGGATGCATTACAAATTCAAAACTGCATTTTTGGAAGCACTTTGCGTAAAAATGCACAATTTTTGTGTTAACACAATCCCTGAAAACATATACAGTAAAATAAATACGGTGAGAACAGTATATGGCTTCCCCGACGAAAGTAGGATTCATACAACTCCAAGTCATCCCGTAATTTTCTTTTATCATAGGCACAAAAACATGAATCTTTGGAAAATCTTCGGAAACGATAAAATTTTTGGCAATTTATGATAATTTTCACGGAAAGTGTTTGAAAAATGTTCGGGAACTATCAAACACCTTTGGAAAACCTTGGGAAATCATTGAGAAATAATTGATCCAAACCAAAAATAAATATGACTTCACATACATCAAATTCTTCACATCCAGGTTTGTCGTAAGAGTCTTGTAAGTTCGTTGAACAACAAACAGCTAGTACACAAAGTTTTAGATTTCCTTGTTGCTATTGTTGTGACTTCATATATATCAAATTCTTACTAGTTTAGGTCAGGTGAACTATGTCACAGCCATAATGTACAATTAAATGTATGTATATTTAGTTTTGCACTGCGCAAACGAAAGAGAAAGAAGAAGTAGAATTTCAAATTATCTCAAGTTTAAATTGAGTAACAACACCTGCAGTTGACATAATACTGAATATCGCTTTGATCTTTATTTTCAGCACTGTATCTATTGTTCAACACAATTCTGTAGTTTTCTCCCTCTCTTTCTCTCACCCAAAACAAAGAAAAAAGAAACCCGCTAAATTTTACTGATTTGTCTTTCAAAGTGCATATCGTAATAAGCAAACAGCTATCTGCAGGTCCGTGAATGTACATGATGTCTTTAATTAAAATTAACTAAATATTGAATTGAATGGAAATGACTTTTCTCACAATTTGTTTGTCATTGGAAAATTTGATGCCCCGTCCACACGTATCCGGATATTTTTGAAAACGAAGCTTTTTTTCTCCGGATGCGGCTTCCGTCCACACGTAAACGGTGTTTTTGGTAACCGAAACAGGAGCTTTTTGAAAACGGTCTCCAGACTGTAGATTTTTTTAACCGGGCATTTTTTGGAGCAGTGTGGACAGAGGAAAACGGAAGTTTTCGAAAACGATGACGTCAAAGGTCGTGGACAGGCAAAAACGATCTGAAAACGCTACGTGTGAACGCGGATTTTTTTGAAAACGGAGAAAAAAACCCCTCCGTTTTCAAAAATATTCGGATACGTGTGGACAGGTAAAAACGATTTGAAAACGCTACGTGCGGACGCGGATTTTTTCGAAAACGGGAGAAAAAACCTCAGTTTTCAAAAATATCCGGATATGTGTACTGTGGACGAGGCCTAAAATTTGTTTTGAGAGTTTTGCCATTATCACAGTTCTTGAGATAAATTCCCAAAACGTTCACTATTTACCAAATTCCACTTTCAATTTCCTTTCCTGGCATTTCGAAAAAGCTAACTTTAGGTTTTCAAGAGACAAACAATTATGAGATATCTATATTAGCGAGAGTATATTTAAAAAAAAGTCAAAGCATACAAAAAAAAAAACATACCACGGCAGACAGTTTCTAGAGCAGCTTGAAGATGCCTGTAGAAATCAACAGAAACGTAAGTTGCTTGACAAAATTCTTCAGTCTCAATTATTACGGGAAATAGTAAAGACAAAAAAGAAATCATTTGCGCTAATTTTATGTCTTTGTTTCACCAAGTACGTATCGTTATTGAAAATGAAGTCAAGATGGCCTCGAAACATCTGCAGCCTCGGTATCTTTTCAACTTTGAACGCTGAATTACGAACACATTAGATATATAAAATTAATTTCACCTTGAGCAAAAGCTATTTTTAAACTTGCGAACGAAGCCAATTTGGACTCGAAATGTTTGCAACCTAAACATTTTCACATATTTTAACGCTTTTGTAAGCGTTAAAATTTCACCAAAATTTAATTTAGTTTAATCAAAATTGTCAAGACTTTAGGGTATATTCTGATACGTTCATGGTATAAACTAAATTAAAGCAGTTAACGTCACCTTGAGCAACTGTTACTTCAAACTTGAGAACGAAGTCAATGTGGCTTCAAAACGTCTGCACACTTTCTCGACACTTTCATAAATTAAACTGAAAATAACAAAACTCACTGCAGTCAACGCTAACAAATAGACTTGAGTTAAAAGTTGTTTAGAATGATAAGTACTCTCGCTAGTTTGTGAAAGACTTAAATTTTGGATGACAAACTCTACTTATCAAAAATCATCAAAGACGCACGTAAAGAGTGCTGGAATCCTGACCTGGGTGTTTAACCGTAATCTAAGATCGCTTTCCATTTGTGGTATGAGAATGGGCCGGCTCCTAACCGTGACAACAGGGGACACTGTTAAAGTAGAGGAAGATCCGCTATTATAAGATCGCTTTTCATTTGTTCGCCTTGGCCGGCTGAATAGAACTGGTTCTTGTCAGTTTAAACGGAAAGGCCCAATGCGCGCGCGTAGAATTTTCCCGCCACAGTTCTCCAAATTCCCACGCTTTGGCCGACCAGAGTGGGAGAACTAAGCGGCTCTGATCCATTCTGGCTAGAATCATGCAGTTGTAAGAACTTGTGCGTTTCATTTAAGAACTGACCGGACAAATTGAAAACGACCTTAGTCAAATAATGGTGTCTATGGTCTTACTGAAAACTTGCTAAAATCGATTAAAAAACAGAGGAGCTTTAACATTCTCAAAGCAATCTCACATTGCTTTAACTCCTAACACGAGCTGTACATCTTTCAGAATTCCAAAATTACTACACTAAAACTAAAATGGTCTACTTTTGTTCTAAAGTGCTGCATAAACTAGCACAGTTCTTTGCATTCCAGGGCAGAATTTGAGCTTGGTCTAACCTGGTTCTAATGTAGTCCGCACAGCCCTCAGCCAAGACAGCTAGTGCAATCAGCGCGGCTTTCCTCTCAAACGGATTACTGCTGGCCAGAGAAGGCTGCACAAACTGCATCTGTAAAATATGTTTGTTTGAACATGAAGTGATGTCAGTAAAAGTGTTATTAGTTCAATGCCTAGCTTCCCACACTATCAGTCTATCTGTCTGTCTATATAGTGGTTTAAATGTGATAAGTTGAAGTGTTATATAAGCTCCAGAAAGGAAATGGGTCCACACGAAGAAAGAGAAAAAAATCCCTGACCCTGGTGGAATTCAAACTCACGACTTCTGGGACAAATCACCGTTACTCTACCAACTGAGCTATAAGGCCAGATGGGAGCTGGTCGTGGGAAATTAAGATGGTAATTTGCGGCAAATGAACACGTAAGTGAAGGGGTAACCAGTAAGGTTTGGCCGCTCAGCACTATTAAGCGTATATAGTGGTTGAAATGTGGTAAGTTGAAGTGCTGTTCAAAAATCCCAAATGATACCCAATGAACGATAGCCCTAGTCAATCAGTCTGTCTGGTTGTTGGAATAGATGAACTAGATGTCAATGGGTGATAAAGGCACCACAGCCAATTATCTGGTTTACTAAAATATCTAAAATATCGCCTTCCCGTTCTGTTCGTTTGTGTTTGTCTGTCTGTCTGTTTGTCTGTTTGTCGTATACGTATGTTTGCCTGTCCACATGTTCAACAATCTATCCACCTGTCTATTTGTCCATCTTTCTCTCTGAGAGTTTCGCTCAAATAAATGGATTACGCACTTACTAAAGGTGGAATAATTGTTTCCGGTGGGAAGTGAAGAGCCAGCACGTCAAGTACCTACATGAAGATAACATTGAAGAGTCAATGTCAACCACAATGGTTAAATTTATTAGCCATTACCATAACCACACTCACAATCATATATTCATAACCACAACCACACATTCCACAGCCATAGCCATAACTGGAAGAAATGGTTCGCAAAACAAAAGCAGAACACTAGGTATTTTATAGTTTTATCAATTTATTGGACACTTGCGAGATGCAGGAGCTCCCTGTGCCACAACCATTCCTTGGATTCTTGACACTTGGATCAAAAGTTACCACAAGTCTGTTCGTTTTGAGCAGGGCGAGAGTAGAAATGAACAAAAACCCTCCACTGACCTGTGACGCCACAGCACAGGGTCTGCTGGCCTCCGCTCCATCCTCCAGCTCGTCATCATCTTCGTCAACCTCTTCCTCACTGGGAACAGCTGCCATAATGGGGAACACAACTGAGAGAATGGGCGGCAGCAGCTTGTTCTTGATTATCGCCTGTTTAACAAAATAACACTAACTTGTAAATCACTATACATGTGCGTGTTACACGGAACTATAGCCTATCTATACAGAAGCACAAACTTATTTCAGGGTTCTTCTCACAGACCTTTGAAAGACCTTTTACGATTTGAATTTGGAATTTTTCTACAATCTTTGATTCAAAAGATACAATACGGGCCAACTTAAAGTAACTTATAGCTCCTGATCTATCGTGCAACAACAGTTTGGCGTAAAAACAAGGAAACTAAATGCACCCCTTCTACATGTGAACAATCTACAAACCTTGAACATGAGAAACGATATTTTTCTTGATCAAAATTTAAGACCTTTTGAGGCTTTAAGGATAAACTTTGGTAAATTTAAGTTATTTTCAAGGACTTAGAAATACAAAGTAAAAAATATGAGTCTTCTTAAGACCTTTTTAACACTATGCGGGAATCCTGTATGGATTTATATGTAGATCTGTTTGGAAACGGACTTGCAACACAAAATGACAAAATGTAAATATTTAAAAACATCTCAGAAGAAGTTTCTGCACAGTTGGTCGGGGACACAAGGCGCTCATTTTATTCATGGATTCAATAGTTAAACTGTATAATAAAATCCAATAGTTTTAGTAAAACTATTTGTAGGTTCAACTTCTAAATTGAACTTTTTGGTATAAAAACAGCTACGTTAATTCGGAAAATAATCACACGTAGATTATTTGTATTATATTGTATCGTATTGTACTGTACTGTACGAAATTGTATTCAAACACACTGCATAGCATTGTATTACATTGAATTGCATTGCATTGTGTTGCTTTGCATTGTTTCTAAAAACCAGACAGTTTTAATACAATCAAGTAGTTTTGTACTCAACTTACCCAGTAGAAGACATAATGATCGAATCACGACTGCACATGTATGAAAGTGAAAACGACATTCTATGTACTGTCACCTATGTACAACAGACAACAAGTATTTACATGTATACAGTAAATATATACCTTGGGTTTGATCCTAGCCAGCCAACTAATGAACGAGAGGGCTTTTATTCTTGTATTATCACTGTATTGTGCGTTTCCTGCAACCTAGAAAGACATAAAATTTTAGTTGTTCTCTTGTCGCTTACTCATATTTCCAGTTAAAGTGCACGAGTTCTCAGAATTGACTCGCTAGCCTCTGAGAGCCTTCAGCCATGATGCTGGAGTTTATTACAGTACTGTACCTGTAGACAGAACTCCACAAGTGCCTTGAGATGAGGTGTGACTATGCTGACCTCGGACTCAACTAGTTCATCAAATATCTCCATTGCGTCGCATGCCTTATCCTGAAAGAAAAATTTTAAAATTCAAATCTGCTCTCTTAACCCTATCCTACCGGGCTTTTCAAGGGGGACTTGGCCGGGGGGTGGCTTGGAAAGTGCTCGCGACCTGTATCTCTAAAACTACTGATGGTATTGAAATGAAATTTGGTAGGTAATAGAGAATCATAAAGTAATTAATTTGGTGTAATGTACTTGGCTAATGACAACATAATGATGTCGTAACGACGTCATAATGACGCAATAATGACGTCATAACCGTCGGAATTTTGGATTTTTACGAAATCTTGCCAATCAAATTAGAAAAGTTTAGAGACGTTCCTGAGTTTAAAAAACGCCAAATAAATGATACAAAATGAAAAGAAAACTTTCTTTTAATACTTTTAATACAAATAGTAGTATTTAAAAGAATTTCTCGTGTGTTTCTCCAGTCAAAGTTTAATGTTTAAACCTCACATTATAGCTCATAAATTATAACGTTATTTTACTCAAATCCCTTGCATTCAACGTTACGATATTGGTGTTGCTAAATCCGTTTTTGTTCTATTTCCAACGTTTTCAAACGCAAGTCCACTAGAAAAATTTAAATTTTGACACAGCGCAAATACATACTAATATACATTTTCAGGTGCTCCCTGCGGGGCTTTTCAGCAACCTGTTTTAATAAAACTATTTTAATAGTTCAAAGTACTTGGCCGCCATCTTGGATTTCAAAAAGGGATTGTGCAATACCTATGACGTCACAGATCACGTGCAAAGTTAATTAATTAACAGAAAATATCGATTTATTGACTTTGAGACTAAGAATTAGCACTAGTTTTGAAGAAATCGTTAAGTAGATTAAAATATATCAAAAAGAGTCAAATTTGACTATACATGAAGTCGTAAATCGAGTTGCCATGGCAACAAGTTATACACTTCACAAACATTTTTTTCCGGATTCTTATTCTCTAATAATTCTTAGTAAAAGTGGAGAAATTGCGTAGGTATTGCTTAAGTAGCAAGGAAGTTCTCAAAAGTTGAAATCAGCGCGGTCACCCCTCTCCCCGCCCCCCCCCCACCCCAC
>JAOEJI010622931.1:0-15051 GCA_025448255.1 Umimayanthus chanpuru
CCCAACGACAACTTTGGCTGGGTCTTCGTCAGCAAGTGTCCTGCTTACCTCAACAGGAGATCGCAGCTGGTACGCGCATGCGAACAACCCGATCCCTCAGATACATTCCAATGGTTACCCGTACTTGACAGGAAAACTAACATAAACTACAAAAATTTTTTTTGTGCGAGGTGCAATCGGGCAACTAACGTTACGTTTTGGGGAGCGGAGCACGGCTGTGACTTCGTTGCCATTCTGGGAGATTTCAACTTGAGCTCGTTCATGCAGCAATATTGTAACAAAGACATATATTCATGGACATTTTCACCACCAAAGAACGCTACAGCACGCTACTGTGCTCTTCGAAAACATAACGGTTGGTGCAATGAAGCAAACAGCAACAAACAAGTTAACTGGGAAGATGTGAAAAATCTCTGTGAAATGTATTATCTCCCAGTATGTCAATGGAAATCGATCGGTCCTGACAAAATGTACAACAATCCCCACTGCCTTTTGTGTGCCGTTCGTTTTTCCATAGACTCTCGTTGCTTCGGGTGTCCAACAGCCCTATCCTATTTAGATCCACTAGGACTACCAGTTGTCTTTGATTTTTCTTCTACATCCGAAATCAAGATTTATGCTGCAACTCAAACTATTGTAGTGATACCTGACCGGTGCAGCGAAAACCAGGTGTACGATCCTTTCAGTCGATTTTGCAGATATGTTGCTCCAGTTCCAGAGCCACTGATGAAGAGAAAAACACTCAATTCCACTTCAAATGTTACCTTCACACAAAACTGCACCTTTGTTCAATTCACAAATGCAGATTTAAAATTATTTCCCAATAGAAGTGTTTTCATCAAGCGTCACAATCGTGTATACCCAAGGACTCTTTACATTTTAACTAAGAACGGAATTGCCTTTTGTACCAATTTTTCGCGAAATTTCACAAAAGTTGTTGAAATCGTTACAGAAAGTAAAGAAAGTGTTCATTCGTTAGCTTTTCAAGTTCTCACTTACGTGGGAGGTGCTCTATCAATTCTCAGTCTGATAATCCTTATCGCTTCATATGCTCAGATCAAGAAATGCGAAAGGATACCCGGAAAGATAGTGATGAGTTTGTCCTACGCGCTGTTGGGATTCCAAGGAGGGTTCTTCCTGAACAATCTCACGGGGATACCGGTCATCTGCAATGCTGTAGCCGTTGTGCTGCATTACTTCCTGTTGGCGTCATTCATGTGGATGAATGTCTTAGCTGCTAATATGGTCTACACTATTATTTCCACGGGTAAGTAAGACAGCAACCAACATATATTGATATACCATAAAACCTCACAAAAAACCCCAGTGGGCTTAATCTCGAGAAGCACCCCCTCTCCCATCCTTTGAAATCATAAAAGTAATCTTGAAAAGGCGCCCCTGTCCAAAAGAAGACTATCGGTCAGGCAATAATGAGGTTTGCGTCTTTCTTGAGTATTATTTAACACACAAGAATATTTTATAATTGTAACATTCTTGTAGTATTCTTGCTTATTGTTTGATAGTCGTCAATTTCAATATTCCTGAAAGGAGGCCAACTTCTTGAGTAATCTCATAATAAAGGCCATCTCAGTAGTAAGCCCGTCCAATGGCCTTAAAATGAAAAGATGCCCATGGGCTTCTTTTTGAGGTTATATATCTTACGTATTTTATTTGCAAGAGGAAGTGATTGCCTTCTTTGTTTTACATTTGTCAACGTCTGCTACTCAGCTTTAGCCTCAATTCTCGGCAAAATAACTAGGACTAGCTTTTATCTGCTTCTTCGATTTTTGTTTTCAATGTTACTTATTATTGGTCAATCGAGGAAGCTGGATATCTGACAAGTAACACGAGTTGGCCAATCAGAGCACTTTGTCTTGTCTGCTCAAAAGGCACCATCCCAGAAGCCATTGTGTTATTAACAAAAAAGCTGTCGTTTACAGTTTTTGCTGAAACATATTTGCTGCGGCGGAGTAGGTTTGGGCACGAGTTGATATGCCAGTTCCAATCTCGACTTGTGGACGGGCTAGCTGGCGATTGATGCTTTTGTGAATACGTGGTATATCGGCCAGCGGTAAACTGTCCTATCATCATGCGTAATCTAGTGTGTCAGCAAGCAGTTTCAGCCAAGGAGACATAGGGGGCCGGTTGTTCGAAAGTTGTTTAAATTTAACCTAGGACGAAACTTTGAACTAAATTTCTTTATCTAGAGACACGTCCAGGTTTTCTAAAGTATTACTTAAGTATACTCCACGGCAACCCAATTTAATACACCTTAAAGGACAGTCCAAATCAATTTTTAAGGTGGTGGGTTAGCGCTAACCCACTTTCGAACAACCGAGCACATGGAGTGTATGCCAGAAGTATTATACTCGAAGTGATCATAGATCAGTGTAGTCCGTTCGGTGTCTTAAAAGAAATTAGCTGTGGGGATAGATTCCACCAGAATACTTGTCGTAAAGTGAAAGCATCGACAACTGAAATTGAAAACTCTGGTCGGGTTTGAGTTCAGCGGAAGTTAATGTTTGGGTACTACTTCTAATTCTTCAGACTACGAGAGAACTAAAGTTGATATATGTTTTTGAGCAACTGATTCAGTCATTGGGAACGGGCCAGCTGAGATTAAGAAAATCGTTCTGTCTTATGACTTCTGAAAGTGATTGCTTGCGAAAGAATTTCAATAATGGAACTCAGATCTCTTTATTTGAGCAAAGAGCAAAAAAGAAAAAATAATAAGAGCAAAAAAGAAAAAATAGCGGGAGAAAAATGTGGTCAAGACCGGATTCAATCCCACGGTAAGCGGCGATCAACTTCGATTGGATTGCAAAACTAAAATCCTACCGCGGCGCCACAAGCGCACTTTCGAAAATACAAGTGAAACTTAATATATGAAACATTTGCTTGCTTGTCATCATATACCTTCGGAGAGACTAAAGGTTGAAGATGCTGTAATATCAAATGTTAAAATGGGTCAATCACCTGGCTACATTTTATTGCCTTGTAACCGGACATACACGTATTCTCTAAGTACTCAATACCATTGGTAACTTCTAGAAATTACAAATACTCAATTGCTGGCCCATTTACAAAAATAGATGATAAATGCGTTCAAAGATGCTAAGTTTTCACTTCAAACGTTCCCCTAGTTCCACCAAAAAAACTTTGCTTAGTTATCTGTTATCGCTGACTACGTAATCACACGTTTATTGACACTTAATATAAAATGTACCCAATCTTTCTTTTTATTCTACATTACCCCCTTAATCTGCAAATTGAACATATAGACTCAACAATCCTTAATCTCTATTATTAATTCCTATTTCAACATCACTGTAAAAAGAAAGTAAAAGTGTAAATAAAACATTGTTTTAAAACATTGCTAAAACCCTTTCTGTTGCAGAGCCTACTTTTCCTCCTGACAAAGATGGTGAGCACAAGAGATTCCTCAAATATTGCTGCCATGGCTGGATCACTCCTATGGTGTGGGTGGGTATCTGTGTGTCCTTGGAATGGTCTCACACGGTTTCTATTGGATACGGTAAGTGTAGGTGTGATTGGATGTTAGTAATAATAATAACTAATGGAGACATGAGAATATTTCTCAAGTATTGCTACCATGGGTGGATCACTCTTAAGGAGTGGGTGGGTGTTTGGGTGTCCTTAGAATGAACTCAAACGTTTTTTTTGGATACGGTACCTGTAGGTGTAGATATGTTTCTGTGGGGTTTTTTTTTTTTACCTGTTTCACCTTTTGCTTATTCGTTGCCGTGAGTATTAGGTGTGGGAATGTGTTTTTGTGTGCTTAGAAGATCTCGTGTATTGTTCAAAGAAACAATTGTTAAATTGGTCTAGGATTAACTGGCTAATGCCCTTGAGTTATATCTAAAATTTGATGTTTTCAATTAGGTTCCAAATGAAAGCGCACGTACTGACAGTCTAGATTTCCTAATTTAAAAGAAATTTAATTGTTAAACCAAACCAGGTTGTCTTCTACAAGATTTTCGTCATATCTTTCCATAGCCCGTAATTTAAATTACTTCCGCTATTGCTTTTGTATAAAGTTCAGCTACGTTCTTGTATGCTACCCATTGTTGTTCGGCCGACAAGCTGTTGGACCTCCGATGGCCCTTCCCTCCTAATTACACTCCACCTATAATTTTAAAGTTTTTCCATTTAAACTGATAGATCTCCATTTTGATGACCCTACACATCCCATCACACAAAGCCTTTTTTAAAATCCAATAGTGAGCTATAGGAACTGTCAGAGATTTTTTCTCTTTCTCCGTGTGGTCCCATTCCCTTTCTAGGACAAAAGGCCCATGCAAACGGGCGCAACAAGTTACAACATTGTTGCGTGTTGTTGGGGGTTTTCGGCCAACAATGTTACGTCCGTTTGCATGGTCCTAAAAGTTTGACCGGTTTCAAACTATACGCAACAAGTGCCAACAAGTGCCAATATTGTTGTGGTTCGATGCAAACGGACGCAACATTTTGGGCCCAACAATGTTGGGTGTTGTTGGCAAACAATGTTGCGTCCGTTTGCATGGGCCTTAACGCTTAGAAGGTATAATTTGGGATATTTATTACTGAGAGCACCTTAACTTATCACATTTAAACCAATATATATATATATATGAATATATTGGTTTAAATGCTTAATAGTGCTCAGCGGCCAAACCTTACTGGTTATACTCCTTCTCTTACGTGTTCATTTGCCGCAAATTCCCATCTTAATTTCCCACGACCAGCTTTCATCTGGCCTTGTAGCTCAGTTGGTAGAGCAACGGTGATCTGTTCCGAAGGTCTTCGGTTCGAATCCAACCGGGCTCAGAGATTTTTCACCCTACCCGTGTGGGCCAATTTCCTTTCTAGGGCTAGCGCTCAAAAGGTATTATTTGGGATAATTATTAGACCACTTTAACTTACCACATTTAAACCACTAGATTTAAATAAAACAAATGGCCTTGAATGCTTTTTTCTCCTTGCAGTCTTGTTTCAACCATCACAGAGTTGCACACAAGCTCTAGGATTGTCCTGCTCCCCTTTGTAAACACGCCACTTTCAATCGTCACAGAAATCACAGGAGCTATGGAATCTCCCATGCCTTTTCTCCTCTCTATAACACAATATTCTCAATCCCAACAGGTTCTCCAAGGATCTGTTGGATCTCCAACGGCGAAGCTCTGCTATATGTGGTGTGTGTTCCAGTGGCCATCATACTCACATTCAACCTTGCAGCTCTCGTGTTGTCTGTCTTCACCATTAGACGAACTAGCCAGGTAACAACGAAGTAAAAGTTAAAATGCCGATAGCAAACAAAATTTTTTTGGGTAGCTATAGCGGGTAAAGTGACTACATGGAGATTAGTTTTAATCTACGTGAATTCATTATGTAGCAATAAAACGTTCAAGATGACTTCCAACGATCACGCTACTATGGTCTTTAGCTTGTTTTGTTAAATCGTTTCTACCAATACCAAATGTATACAGTAAAACTCCATGTATAAAAACCTATATCCCCTATGCATAAAAACTTGTTTAGTCAAGAATTTCAAAGCAGTTTCATACTTTATCAAAAAGAGTCAAGACCAAAAAAATATATAAATTAAAGTAATGAAAAATTTTCTTCGGTGAAAATATTTCATGAAAATCTCAAGTACAAGTAATAGTAGTGACATTTGATTAAACCAAAACAACAAAATGGATAAAACTGAACAAGGGGTAAATTTAAAGCAAATTATGTGTATGTACTGTTTATGTTTACAGTTCTCTATGGCGTTTTCTTTGAATTGTAACTTGCATTAAGTGTAGTTTTAAAGTGCACATAAGGCTTGTATAAATATATCTTATTAGCCGAGTGAGAGGTCCGTGCGGCAAGTTATGGACCGAGTTTTTTCCTTCCTTTTATGGCCCAAGCGCGAAGCGCGCGGGCCATGAAAACAAGAAAGGAGAAAACGAGGATCCATAACTTGCCGTACGGACCGAGCAAACGAGGCTAATAAGATGTTTATTATATGGCTTTGTTGATTATTCCGGTCTTGAAAAAGGTGATCGAGAGCTACAGGTTCGTACAGCTACTTACGGACCTGAATTGACCAATCACAGCACGCGAAATCAGTCATCAATAATACAAGCACATACTGTCATTTTGAATATAATTTCGCATAATTGATATAAATGATAAACCACGCCTACCGTGAATGAACCGCTTTTGTTCTAAGAAAATATCATTTTTTTTTTTATAAAAATCTGTTTAGATTAGTTTTCTGGTATCATTTACATAAGAACTCATTCAAGCTAAGTTGAAAACATCTAAGTACTTATACGCGGGGTTTTACTGTATTAATCGTATACATTTTTAATTCGATTTTTTGCACGCTCCAGAGGGCACGACCAGAGGACTCAAATCGGCTGGAACTTCCTCTCCTAAGCCTCAAGCTGACCGTGATCTTCGGTTTGACCTGGGCACTAGGCTTTGCTGCTGCTCTTAAAGAAACCGCATTCATCTGGTACCCGTTTGTTATTCTCAACAGTCTTCAGGGTAAATGTTTAATCTTAACCTTTGTTAGTCTTCTTCTGCTGTTAAACAGATCTGAACGGTAAAGGTTCGTGTACCGTTGGTTTCTATGTACACTTTTGAAGAAATATCGATTAAATTACACGTTCGTTGTTGTTGGGCAAAGAACAAGGATAAAAACACACTCCAACCATTCCGATTCAGGCAGGATTCTTCCGCCTTTACTTGAGAATCCCAAAACTCGACTCGATTCTAGTTGGGACACAAAAATCTCGATTTTAAAGATCATCCCCTAGAAACCAACGATCAGAGAAAAATATTTGTGTTGATCGAGTATCATATTTTGTGTGCATATTAGAAAGGGTGCGACAGTAATTTCAAACTACATGTGATGATAATGTTTCTTCTTGTCTAAGTTAAGAAGAAAAAAAGCAACATCTAAATTTAATATTTTCTTGTCTTGAATAAGCTTCAAGGAAAAAATCCCTCGTCTTCGATTCTTCCACCATTTCTTCACACTGTCTTTGTTGAGATCGAAGCTTGCTGAACCCCAGTTTATGTTCTTTGTCGTTTTTCTTAAAATCTTCGCCTTCCGTCCCTATTATTCGAGTTCTTCTTTCATGCTTGTTATTAAAGCCTCAATCGAGTCGAGTTTCTTTAGTGAATCTAGCTATATTAGGACTTCATCAAGTTTTTCACTCAAACTACCCGCCATGTTTAGTGCAACTATTTTCTCATCCGATTCTTCCAAGATACTTTTTGTGTTTTTCTGTTCCGGTGATGTCACCTTTTCCTGCGCGAGGACTTATAACTTCTTTCTGTCTTCTCGTTGCTTAATAAATTTGCTAATCTAGATATTTGCAAACTATGACAAATGCCATATATGACGCCGAGCGAAAGAAAAGCAGCTTACACCATCATTGGTCTGATAGAGTTAAGGCTTCTGTTAGATCTAACACCAGGGTACAATGAATTCCAGTCCTCGAAGGAGTTGCAACCAAATTGTTGTTTACTGAAGACATCTACCATGTGTTTTATTTATTTATTTATTTATTTATTTATTTACTTGCTTATTAAGTTAAATTATTTAAATATTTATTTATTTATTTATTGTTGTTTCTAGGAGCGCTGTTATTCATGGCTCTCAAGACACACACTAAGGTCTACCGTCTCTTCAAGGGATCCGGGTCTGATAAGTCATCAAGTGGTCAGCAGTTTAACACAAAGTCTTCCAAGGATGTGCCGGACATCACAACCAAAAAGTCTAGTGTATGATAAATCAGAAAAGTTTGAGAAAAGCTGAACTGGACATATCAGTGGCTATGTTTACTAGCCAATATTGTAATAGAAAGAGAAACAATAAGTCAAAAGTCCTGGGTTAAACAAACAGACAGGTAGGTAGCAAGACAGAAAGACGGGTGTACAGGCAGTTCGCCGGACAGACGCACTGAAACTGAGCAACAATCGGATTTAACAGGCAGAGGAATGAACGGCCAGACAGACAAATGAGTAGCTATGACACACTTAGATGGACAGACAAAAATAAATGGAAAGAAAAAGAATGAGGATCGAAAATTAGATAGAGGAGCTAGGTTGTGTTTGTATTTTATTCTATTTTCTCATGTCCTGTAGCCTTTTTCTCATCCAGCACCAAAAACACCTTTCACCAAAGATAAGAATAATCTTCCAGCTGGGATACTAAGATCTTATTTGCGATAGAACCGCTGAGAGCTGGAGAGTCAGCCACATTTGGCGTCCTGTTATGGACCTAGTGGCTCTATCGTCACTGTTGCTCACAGACGGACGTATTTAGTCCAGTAACTGTCATTATCAATTAATTAATTAATTTACTTATTAATTTAATTAACCCTAGAATACATAAGATGGGGGAGGGTCAAATTGACCCCCTCATCGCTCTCACAAATTTTTTGGTTTTAAATTTATGCTGCTTGACTCGTTACCAAAAGCTTTGGTACAACCGTTCTCTGTTTGTTAATTTGCACCATTTTAACATTTTTTAGCAACGATTTAGAACTGACGCTAATTAAGTGACGTCACGCAATCTGTGTGTATTGAAATTTCATCTTTTTGTTAAAAAGTGGCTAAATAATGACAACTTTAGTGATGCTTTCTCACCATTTTTAGTATTCAATTCAATTTTAAATAAAATCTGAAAATTCAAAAATCCAAAATGGCGGCTGCTTGTGACGTTCTTTATGTTACTATTGTTGCCATGGAAACAAGTTAGCCACTACGTAGTTAAGCTCAATTGAAACGTACAGAAGAAGTCCACCATGTATACCAAACATCATGTCGATCGTATGACAGAGTCGAAGGTAGAGAGAAGGGGTACAATTGACCCCCCCTCGTATGGCTTCGTGTAACGTTTCTTGGCTAATGCCTTCCAGGGTTTACTAATTAATACCTAAAGGTGTTATTTTTCGTTCTAATTCTGGAAATCCGTAAGCTGGAACAATCTGTCCAATGAAATTAGAATCAGTAAAAGAAGAATAATAAAAAAAATAGCTTCCGACGCTCTTGGAATCCTTAGACTGTCTTTGAACATGCACTAAGTAAATGGTTTGTCGTTTTTTGTAAATAGTTTGTCGTTCGTTGTAAATAGTTTGACCCTATTTTGTAAGTAGTTTGTCGTTCTATGTATATAGCTGATGTAAATAGTTTTCTTTGGACTGAAAGTTTGGTGTTTCTTACTGTTTCTGACAAAAATTCAACTATTAAATGTGATCTTGGAAGGTGGGTTTGATTTGCTAACTTCTGTATGGCTAAAACCTTGAAACTGCCTGTGTACTATAGAGCCTTTTGCTACAGGATCAATCAAAGTGTCTATAGTCTGTATGTCTTCATATTTTGATTACTGTTTTGCAGGCTTCCTTTCAACTTTGATACAGCAACTGGCTCAAACTTTCTTTGATTTATTGGTCGTGGGTCAAATATTTGGGAATGAATTCCCCTCTTCTTTTTAGTAGTTTGATTAGATGCATGTCTCGGTTTTATAATGCTGGAACACATCACAGGTGTGAAATGAACTTCCCTCTTACCCCCTTTCCCCACTTTTGTGGCATTGATGTACAGGTTCTTTGGTCTGGTTCATTCAGCTCGCCTTTTCTAGTCATGTCTTAGAGTTTCCAAATCACTGCCATAACATCACAACAGCAGCCACTTTTTGAGGCAGGGCCCTCGCGATCATAGCATGCAGAACTAGTTTTACCTTTTGCAATTTATGAACGAACAATTTAATCTTGTATTTGCGATCTCTGTTATAGCAAGCCCAGCAACATGCTCTGACAAATACATGATTTTTTCCTGGTTCCTTAGTAAACTTGGAAATCATGTACAAATTGCATCATTCTTATGCCTTAGTCGTTTTAGTTCGTAACTGCGTCAACATTTTTGTACTTCTTTGACAATTTTCCTGTGATTCTTGCATGTTGAAAATCATCACTTGGCACGAAATGAGGAAACAGTAGTAAGTTTTCATTGAAATACTCGTCTGCCCTTTCATCTTGTAGCAAAATTATCTTTGTGTTGGAGTCACCTTGATTCGGCGAAATGATTTAAATGTTTTCTTGTACACTTTGAAGTTTTGCATTAGTGTAACATTTTCCTGGGTCGGGGTCGTAAAGGTTGTCACGATACTTCGGTATAGCCTTAAAAGACAACACTCTGAAATGACGAACAACAAATATTACACTCTGGAAAAAAACAAGTTGACAAAAACCAAATAGCGATTTACAAGAAAGACAACAGAATCGCCACAAACTGACAAAGTACTTACTTTTTCAACAACTCCTCCTTGTTTCCTTGTTGATTTAGGCATCTACATTTTAACCCAAATTTAAACTGTTTATTTGTCCAGCTCTACACTTCACTTTCAGTCTCAAATGATGCTCCAAGAATATCTTTAGGAGTAAGACTTGAGTTAGAATTCGAACCGAAACAAAAATTGTTTTTCTACTTGCAGCTGCCATATTGGAATTCGCGCGGGAATCTCTGGGCCCCTAGGCTTCGTTTTCATGTGATTTCCGGCTTATGGCGTGGAGGGTAGTTGATACTTAATGACCGTGACTGAACAGGAAAATATTTGACAGCCTAATAATAGCTCAAGAATTACATTGCAACTTTTAAGTCAAGCACGTTGTCACTGTCCCAGTTAACATACATGTATTCCACCATGAAGACAGTCGTCTTAATTCTGAAAGTTATTTTTCTCTGTGCACTTTTTAAAAGCAACACGGATTGTTGTCAAGCACAAGTTAACGGTAAGACATTTCCATTGTTTTACGAAAACCGAAAGAACAGTTGACAATTCACTTATTGTAGCAGTCGAAACCCATTCGACGACTTCCTATTAAATCAGACAGAACTACCTGGTTTTAAGTTCTGAGCGGAATGTAAACGTATAAGAGAAAGTGTTTTTACAAAACCAGAAATCCATGTTAAAAGATGAAGTCTTCAACGATGTGACATATATGTGTCAAGTCAAGTCAAATCAACTTTATTTTACGAGGGTGGCCCAATCAACTTCAAGGCTGGTATTGTGAGGAGCCCTGGATTGCGAAGAATTTCAAACTTACAATATGATCAAAATTAGATAGTTCTCCCGTCAACTTTCCACCTGTTCAAAAACGTGGATATGTCGTATCTAATGCTCATGAGGTTTTCATTTCTTTGAATAACCATTACAAGGTATATCGGTGTTCATTGAGTAAATAACTTTCTTCCTACTGAGAACCAAAGTTATTTCCCATAGTTAACCTGACAATTTAATAACCAGACCCCGGTTCTTTATGTTGTTTTTCTTACAAACCCATCCCTAAAAGAAGCCTCGGACAAACACTCGTTTGCCTAAACGTGAGCAGAGCAAATTAGGAATTACATGTACGGTTATTATTCACAAGAGAAACAAAAACATTGGAAAGCTATCCAACAAACAAAACGAAGCCTTTGGCATTGGCATTGCCCAATTAAATGGTAATATAAGAGTACTTAAGCAACAAGCACGCAAACGTCAACGAGAACGTTACATAACAATAGAATGACGTAATTACAGAATACAATGACTTCACATGGGAACACAACCAGCTGGTGACCTTTCTATCGTCTTCTTTTGAAAACAGAATGTGAAAAGGTCAATTCTGTGGATATTTAGAGAATGAACGTTACAAAACAATATACGCAACTGCAGAATACAATAACTTTACGTGGAAACGCAACCAACTGGTTCCCCTTTAGGAAACAAAACGTGAAAAGCTTAATCCCTAAACTCATTTAAATCGGGCTGCAAGGAGTATTTCTTAAAATAATCTGTAATTAGTATACATGGCATCCATGGAAAGAAGGCATTTTTTGTAGTATTGTAAAATGTAGTGTAGTTTTTCCGAATCTTTTGTAGAAAATATTTCACTGTATATATATATTTTTTAAAGTCCTGATGGTTTTATACCGTGTACTCGTAAATAAAGTTACAAGTAAATTACAAGTAATTTTGTAGATTTTTAGAAAACGTGTGAGCAGCAAATTATGAATCATTTCAATCTTGTGCGACTTCGAAGTTTGAGTCGCAAGTTTTTCATATTCACACATCCCCAAGCAAAATTAGAACAGAAAAAAACCAACGAAATCCAAAAACAAATAAAATAAATGTTTTATTCTCTTTAGTCTGGTTTTAGTCTGCGTTATTTTTCAGGTTAGATTGATTTAGGGATTAATGCTAGGATTTTCACATCTTTTTACTTAGTAAAGATTTCATTGTAAATATAGGATAGGATTGCTTTAGGGATTAGTGTTAGGGTCTTCACATATTTTTACTTAGTATAAGTTTAAGTATATATTATAAACATAGCATCTCTTTTTCCTTTTGCAATTATATAGTCTTATCCAAAGTTTATTTTATTTTATTGTAAATTCATTTATGGCAGGACCTCCAGGGAAAATAACTTATGCTAACTGAATGTCCCTGCCAAATAATTAAAGCTTATTATTATTACTAATTTTATTATAACAAGAAAATAAACAGCGAAAACGCAAAGTTAAAACTCAAGAAGACGTCTTTGCCAGGTGCGCGCTTGACCCTAAGGATGTCCTCGCGTAGAAGTGAGCGCAAGTGAAGAGGTTGTTGAATATTGAAATACAGATACAGCGAAAAATGTATTTATAAACTTCAAGAACTCTGAACTCTGGCTGGGGAATATTGTACCTTGGCTATGAGCAATTGCATTCGGCTCGTGAGGATAATAGAGGCAATGCGATAACGATTCTAAAAAAACTAAATAAATTAAGGTGACCCAGTTAAAAACAAACTTAGCACTTCTTCAGAAACTGACAACACGAGTTCTATCGAGGTATTTTGTTGAAACTTACGAATTTTTCAAAAATGACCAGCAGTGGTTACGTCCAAATATAGAGTAGCATCATTAACCTTGGCTTGATGTAATATTACACTGCTAAAGAACAATTACCAATATTTTTAATCAGTCTTTGTGTCTTAGGCTTTAATGTTGTGCTTTATCTATGACCTATGAAAGCCCAAATGCTAGAAAAAAAAACAACAATTATACTGAAATGCAATGCTGTATTCATACCGTCAAAAAAATGAACCTTAAAATGGTGTTGAAATAATGATTATCAAAAATGCTGCCTTCTATTCTTCCATTGCACGAAACCGCAATTACATAAAGTTTTTAAATTAATAATCCTTAACCTCGCCCAGTTACAACACAATTTAATCGGTCGGGTGATTTCCACTTCAAGTGTCTTGCAATTTGTTATGAAGCTTTTGAAAACAAGTCACGAACAACTTAAGTTACATAACTGAATAGCTTGGAACTTTCGAGTGTTCACAATCACAGTTCAGCAAATATAAATTCTCTAGAATCTAAATAACGGACTGGAGAAGACATGTTGAATGTTATAACGAATAATGAAAGAACAAACTAGAGATGTTTCCGTTGATGCAAAAAAATTCAATTAGACTAATTTAACATAAGTCGGAAAACGTTCTAAAATTTCAAGATCAAGTAGATATTGAAACACAACTGAATCCTCCATCGCAGACCCGTAGGTAGGGGGTGCACTGGGTTGTGCTCAGTTAGAACGAAGTTTCATTTAAAAAGTTGATTTTAAAAAGGTTTATGTTTCTCTGAAGTAGTCTCAATAATTACTTCAAATGGTAATTTTTGATGGCTATGAAAGCACACGGAGTTTTTTCTCTACGTGAAGCTGATGAAATTTTAATACAGACCTTTGATGGAGTTAAAAAACCAGTAACTACAAAATGTAAAACATTGGCGCCAAAAATTGAAAAACTCAACACATACAGATAGAACAAACGTCCAGTTCCGGGTGATGACATACTAGTCACCTTGAACAAATGCCTTCAAATAATATAATAACTAGGAATTAGTTGTCCTGGACTATAGTGGGATTTGACAAAAAGATCACTTATTCTGCAGTCTGTTCACAGGATGTCTTTTGGCCTATAGTTTGGCAAAATACAAAGTTTTCACTTTACGATTGGGGAAATAAAAATACCTGAAAATTGTGTGCCACTGATGCTCGACTGTGTGCAATTGGAAGTGTGCAAGTAACATTTAATAATAAAATTGCGTGAAAAAGAATAGTTATTTCGCAAAAAAATAATACAAAACAAAACTACAAATTCCTTTGGACTAGAAAAAATGCATCCTTAATAACTGTTTCTGAGAATTCACTCTCCTGTTCTCAGTTGTAATTACAGCTTGAGAGGTGATGGATTTAATTACCTTACCAAAATTTAACCTGCAATGGAAAAAAGTCCTTTTCTTACGTGATTACTCAACTCTGGAACAAGCTACCTCTCAAAGTTCGTCAGGTGGCCAATCTTAATGACTTTAAACAAAATCTGATGAAAGTTGAATTATAGTTTTTTAGTAATTTTCTTAAATTTTAGTAAAATTTGGTATGTTTACTTGTCTATCAATGATTGTTCATAATGTATGTACAGTTTTTGGACTTGTAATTATAGCTAAAATTTTTTATATAGTATATGTTTATTTTACTATGTAATTATAATCCACGTTCGTATTTTGAACGAGCTTTCTAGCTAGCATCTTCGCCATACGTGTATAAATAAATTATTGATTGATATTATTGTATTAATTGGTACTATTTTCACGTTTGAGTTTGTTATTTGCAGATATTTATTTACAATTGCAGTTTTCAATTATTGCAGCCTGAAAGACGGATGTGATAGATATTGAACAGTTTTTCTATCAGCGTCGAGTTGAATCCACAAAGGTTTATGACTGTATGGTATGGTCTCGCAAATATCTATTTTGCGAAAATTGTCGAAAAATCAATAAAAAGATTTTTAAATTAGAAATGGAAAATTGTTGAAATGGATATTCTTGACAGTAAAGCCTAGGGAAATATATCACTCTGCCCTTTACAGTAAAACGCTAACCTGATCATTATAATACTAACGACTACATGCTGGTTTCCAAAAAGGAGAATATACCTTACATCGATATGCCTCAATAT
>JAOEJI010624042.1:0-23636 GCA_025448255.1 Umimayanthus chanpuru
ATGCCATGTTTCAGCTTGATTATAAGCCTTGACTAAGACATCGATGGCTGCAAAGTAACTATTAAAGGTTTTACACCTCGTCCTTCTTTTATCTTGACCTATGAGCCCCTCCTTACGGACTGCATCCCACAGCTCTTTTTGCTGCCCAAGGATAATAACTGCAAGGGCTGCGCCAACAGTCTCCTTGGCTTTACCTGATAGTATTTCTGTTTCGTCGAAGAGATATCACCCCATGACGCGTTCAGTGTTGACGCGATAGGGTTTGTGCGACCCCCAGTTAGAATACTGACAGCTGCATTGAGTAGGTCTCTTTTTCTGCTGCTCTTCAACCTCGTCAGACCAAATTCTAACCTCTTGCTCAGGGACACTCTTCTGTGTTGATTGTCATATCAGCATCAGTAGTTTATCAGTAGCTTCGTCGGAGACTTTCTGCTCTACAGCGTTTGTTACTTCCAATAGAGGTTTCGCTGGTGATGCAATGGTCATACTAACGCTTGCCTAAAAATGAGAAGAAAACGAGAAATTTAAGAACTCAACACATCCGCTATTTGACGCTATTTGACATCCCATTTGTTCTTTCAGATCTCCGAGTTCTCTATTACCGTAGTGCCTGAATTGGAGAGAGGGTCAGTGTTACGGTTAAACTTTCTATCCGAAAAGATGGGAACATGTAATCATTTTCTTGCGTTAAAGTAAAGGCAGCACCTTCTTATCAAACATTTAGAAAAGAGAAAAGACCGTGAGTGTGAAACCTTCTATCTCCTGCACACTAATAGGACACCTTACTACTGAGCTAACCAGATCGATTTCAATACTGTTCGCAAGAACTCTCTTCTCCCTCCTTTGCCTTTTGATCATAAGGACTCTTTTCTCCCTCTTTTGTCATCTCAACATCTGGCATCCTAGTCCGAGCATGCCTTGCGACATCCGTCACGTATAACTATATGCCTTCTATAGGTAAAATAATAAATCTAATTCTCCACTACTATTATTAGCCATGTATAATTTAGATATATATAGTTTTCGCACGTTCGCTCATTCAAAACGGACAAGTAAGCAAAACGTGGGTCCAAAATAGACCATCAGCTCTTGTATAAAACTTATAAAACACCAGCGTGGCTGTGTTGCGTTTAGTGTTTTATTAATATATTAAGGAGGTACGGGTTGCAACTATTTGGTTTTGCACACATTTTTGTAATCTTTTAATACCCACAGAACAAAATACGGATTACTACAGCAAGTCTTCTAATTAGGAATAATCCTTACCCGTTCGCTCCCGCTGCACCCCTGATGATGTTGGTAGATTTCTTGTGACATAACCCCGGTCACTCGGTGAGGTTTTCTTAATTTCTTTCGCTCATCGATAAAAACGGGTAGCTGCGTGTTTTTCGTTTATAACCAGCAAATTCCACCGATAAATAGCGCCTGTTCTTTGGGAATGTTGTCACTATTGAGGCTCTTTCAAATGGCTGATTGAGTTGAGAATAAGTTCTTTCTCACTGGTGGTGCTTTCCCGGTGCCATTCCCGCTTAGCACTTATTTCCAAACCAGCTAGGTGACTTGCTAGATCATTGTTGCACGCTTCTAACGGAAATGTGTGAGAATTTAAGCCAAACGGTCCTCAAACAGAAGTCGATGGTGTGTCTAGGGAAGACTCTTGCATAAGTTATTGAGGTGAACCATAATCTAGACTATTTGCTTCAAATGGACTTCCTGTGGTGGTGAAGAGTTTGTTTATACAGAATTACAAACATTTCAAGGAGCACTCTTGTTTGAAAAATAAACTTGAGTATCATTTTCATTCTTTATGCTTTTTTTAAAAACATTTGATAGGGATGATCAAACTAGCAACACTCAAGTAATATATTAGTGGGCCTTTGAGCTGGCAAAAACGTTTTATTGATTTTTTAAGCCATAATATTTTTTGGTACGGTTAGTCATGCAACCTTGTGTGAATCAGAAATATATCTGCGCAGAAAAATGATGTAGTTATAAAACGGTGTAGAACTGAAACTGTGGCGAGAACGTCGGTTTCAGAGTCTGGATTTTGAAGATTCATATTCTGTGTTGAACAGGAAGCCAGTGAAGTTCTTTGAGAATAGGAGTAACGTGATCGTATTTGCAGGAACCAGTGAATAAACGAGCTGCTGAGTTTTGTAATATACTGAAGTTTCTTGATTAGGATGGAAGTCAGGCAGGCCGTGATATAAAGAATTACAATAGTCCAATTTTGAGGTAACGAAGGCGTGAAAAGGAAATTGATTTGATTACAGATGCTTCCTGACGCGTGCAGTGTTTCGAAGGTGATAGAAGCTGGCTTTGCAAACTGCGGTGACTTGTTTTTCCAGTGAAAGTGTGGTGTCAAATACTGTTCCAAGATTTTTCACTGTTTCAGATGAATAAATAAGGTCAGATCCCACAGCAATACTTGCTATTGGCGGCTGAGGACAGTGTTGAGCTGTTAGCACCAGAAGATTGGTTTTATCATCCTTTAACTTGAGCTTGTTCTTTCTCATCCATGTGGACATATCGTGCGTACATTCCTGAATCAAATTCTTAGTATATTCCAAACTGCCGTTTATTAGTGGTTTAAAGATTATACAAATCTGCATATCATCTGCACACAAATGAAAGGAAAATCCATGTTTTCGACATATGTCTCCTAATGGCGAAGTATACAATAGATAAAGAAGGGGCCCCAGTACAGATCCCTGAGGAACTCCGCAGAAAAGACCACGCCAAGAGGACCATTTCCCATCAATTGATACAAACTGCCTTCGATCCAACAGTTATGACTGAAACCAGGCGAGAGCTGTTCCACTTACTCCGAGTCTATCTCAAAGACTGGGAAGCAATATCGCATGGTTGACGGTATCAAAAGCCGTGGAGAGGTCGAGTAGGAGCAGAATTACACAGCCACCATTGTCAATTGCTCGTAAAATATAGTTACGTACGCGGACAAGTGCTGATTCCGTGCTGTGTCCTTTTTTATAAGCCAACTGAAAAACCTCACTTAAATTATGTTCGTTCACATGTTCATTTAATCGAGATGCCACCACTTTCTCTGTGCATTTAGAAATGAAGGCGAGATTGGAGATTGGTCTATAGTTAGGAAACTCCTCATGGCTGAGCAACGGCTGTTTCAATAATGGCGACAATGAAGCTTGAAACAATATGTCCGGGAAGTGTAGTTTTCAAACGTGTTTGCTACAAAACCCAGTATACAGTGGCTATGCTGCATGCAGTTTGTACTAGGGCAAAAAAATATTTCCATCAAAAGTCTCGGAATTCAGGTGGCGTTACCAGCCATACAGCTGGCAAAAAGCATACCAATTGTGAGTATATACTGATACAGTATTTGGATTCAGGGCGCAGTAAGACACCAATTGCCATTTTGTAAACTTTTTCTCCTCGATTGAGCTGACTACGCCTACGGACTCCGTTGCTGGGGTCAAAAGAGGTCCCTTTCTGTTAAAACACTGACAAGGAGTTTGTTAGTACTAACCCAACTGCTTAAGGGATGGTGTTGCTGAGGAGACAGATTTGCAGGACACAGAGAAACATGAAATTCTGGAAGAAATAAAAGAATGTTAAATTTAGCATTTTTTCATTTTTTTTCAGAGTTTCAGTCACGACGATCTGCTTCTCTATTTCTGGCCAAAAATTTTAAGCAATTTGTTCCACAACTTCAAATGTGTTAAAATGCTGCATTTCAGAACTGTAAGTAGTAAAACTTTGCATTTAACAACTGATATTGCGTATCACAGCTGTATCCTGTAGAGTGTTTAACTTTGCATTAAATAATCAAAATTGCTTACTATGATCTTTGTGCATAATTGTAACTTTGTCCGGAAAGAACAAATATTTTTTACCTAAAAATATATTACGTACATATCTTCAAGCGTTTTATAAGTCATTCTTAGCAAGGTCCTTAAAAATCGTTTATTATACCATGAAAAGTCCTCAAAAAGTCCTTCAATTTTGTATAGTAATTTTCGGACGAACCCTGAATATTGTGCAAGCTAAATATTTATCCCCCTCCCCATCACTCTTCTGATGGTTAGTGTAGTAATGAATATTTAAAATTCCATTTTTTGCAGGAGCGAGAAGATATTTTACAGGTCAAGCAGTACTTCCACAACCCAAAGGCACAGTTTCCAAAAACTATCGAAGTAGTATCCAAGTCACTGAAGAATGGTCAACATGTACAAGTGCACTTTGCCAATTAGGTGCAATGCCCCCAAAACAGACAATCTTATAAAAGGAGTGCAATAACAGGATTAAATTTTTCTATATCGAATTTTTCTTAATTATTCGAAGGGTAAAATGAAACATGTAGCTGCAGTCTACAGAGGTGAATGTTTAAATTTACTTCAGTATTTATTTGTAAATATTCTATCCTTGGAAATTTTCAGGATATCTTTCAGTGCAGCAAAAGACGGTAAATGTATTTTAATATTCTGTTGCACTACTGTATCTTTTTTTAAAAACAATGATCGAACGAATGATATTGGAAGTCGAATTACTTACCAGAAAAAATAAACATATGTCCAACATGCAGAGTATTTCCAAATCTTCAACCTTGACCTCCAGGCTAGGGTTCACTATGCCCCCATGACTCTCGTTCCCACATTGCTGAACAAGTAATGCGAAGTCTTAATGAAGCAACTGGTGATGGAAGGTCCATTCCAATTCCAAAAGTACCTCTGTTTGATGGTTTCACCAAGGAACAAATTTATGGACTTTCACAGGATGAGTTCAATGCGCTTGAACAACAAGGGAAAGTGAGATCTCAAAGCAATGTGCTAAGGACATCTCAAATCGATATGAGGGGAAAAAGTGTATGGGTACAACAATTCATGCTCGTACACCAAGCTACAATGTGTCTGACTTCTTTTTTGATTAGGAATTCATACAAAAATTCCATCACGCAACTCCTACCATGTAGAATTCGTGTTCTGGGAGTACATACTATTCTAAACAGCTTGAGATTGTTAACCAGCACTATGTTGTTTATGATGGAGGCATCGAAGGGATAAGAAACGGCTGCCAAGCTGGAAACACTATGTGCGAGATATACACTTCTGTCCTAGGATGTGAGTGGAGAGGACCCCCAATTAATAGAGTTCCTCAACCTGTGCCACAAGACTCTGCGGAGGGCTTTCATAACTCCATTCTAAACTTAAACTTCAGCAATGACAAAGTAACATGTGAGACCAAAGTTGATGAGTATTGCCCTCGGGTGAAAATTGAGGAGGCAATCAAGGAAATCGGAGGCTTAGATATCCACTGCTCTGAAGTTGTTGGAGATGTGGATCCGTTCGCAAGGTCTGGACTGATAGAAATGACACTCTGGACAAAATGTTGGCCAGTGTTGATTACTTTGCTGAGAATTACACGGGACAGGATTTGAAACCAGTCGTTGTAAGGCACATACCAGAAAGACCACAAGAGCTTGTGCTAAAGAAAAATAACTTTCAAAAGGTGTATGCGATATTGATTGGAGGGAACTAGTTAAGTCTGGAGCTATAGAGAAACCCTGTTTCACAGCTCGACTTGTACCTTAGTGAACTTGCGGGCTTCTCTAAAGTAAAACTTTCGGAAAAAGGCTTTACCAAAGTGAAAAAAGTAGAGGCTATTAAAACACATTTCTACCAAAACCAACCAAAAACAAAATGTCAGGATAAATCTGTTCCATCAACAACATGCACTTCACACGGCTCAAGTTCTGTTCCTGCAGCCACAAGTACTTCACATGACTCAAAATCTGTTCCTGCAAACAAAAGTACTTCACATGACTCAAAATCTATTCCTGTAGACAAAAGTACTTCACATGACCCAAGTTCTGTTCCTGCAGACAAAAGTACTTCTCATGACCCAAGTTCTGTTCCTGCAGACAAAAGTACTTCACACGACCCAAGTTCTGTTCCTGCAGACAAAAGTACTTCACATGCCCCAAGTTCTGTTCCTACAGGCACAAAGGTTATACCCTGGAGAGGTGAATTAGATCTTCAAGGAAGGACAATCATCCTGAGAAACACATGCTCCATTGATAAATGGTTAATAATATTTTACCTACTTTGTAAAGAGTCACCACAGATACATGATTTAATTGCAAACAGTCATGAATTGGTGGCACAAATTTTGTGCAAGTGTTTCAATTTCATTGATGCTGGTGAATTTGCAGAAGCGAAGCTGGAATGGCTTAACATCCTGAATCCTGGCATCCTAACCAAAACCCAAGGATTACTCAATATTTTGGGAAAGGAGGAAATCATGTTCACACAGTACCTTATGCCTTTAATGAGGTCCTGTGTTACTTCTTCATGTAGTTCACCCATGTGCCCACTGCCTGGAATGCACTTGAGATGGGCAAACACTGTTGCTCTAAGGTGAGTTTCGATTAATGTTTTTGTCTATAATTTAGTTACTCCTTTACTTTATTTTTTCTGGAACAGAATTAATTAACCATCACCGAAACTTAGTTTATATAGCAACTTTGAGCAGCTTGAAATGTATTAATGTATTCTTGCTCTTATCTGGGACTAGCAGGGCTGCCAAGAGGGACTATATATCAGTCTACAACACTACTTTTTTCTCAATTTAACATGATTATTTTCATTTCTAGCATTCGGAACTACAGCTTGCAAGGATGTAGCATACTGGAATCAATGCTTTAGTCGTGGAAGATGTGTGCCAAGCAGACACGGTGTAGCCGTCAATTCCGAGCACAAGGCGTCCCACCTGGAGCTCCATTTTATATTGGAACTTCAACAGGTCTTGATTCCAGTGGAAGTCATGTGTAAGTTATTATTAACGTAGTTGTATACACCTACATTCATAGCTGTAAGTATATAATCAATATGATAAGACATGGCAGCTACATGTAAAACTTCACTGTTAAGAACATTCTAATAATAAAGTAAAGAAAAAATAAATGCATTGATTTTTTTCAGATTGATACAGCATGCCTACTGTGATGGCCTGAGAACACACACAAACCGCCAGTTCCCAGATGGACCACCAAAGTTCTTGGTCATCAATGTAGAGTTCCTTGTCAATACTGGAACATTAATTAAGGGAGAAGGATATTCCTCAGGATATTCAGTTCCTTGGGAGAAGGTAGATTTGTGAAGGATATGCTACAACGAGTATGGAATGATCACGTATGACAGCTAGCAGACTTTTTGCAGAAATGAGTCTGTAAAGCAACACTTTGAGAAGATATATCATGTCACAACATTTGTTTGTGCTGTACTATATTATTTACCATATCATTTAGGTCAACTATATATTCATTATATTATAAAATAACACAGTGTCTTTCGCTTTTGTTCCAGCTACCAGCTCTATGCAGTGACTTTCTTTGCAAATCAGCATTATGCGTGCAAGATATTTTTCAATGGTACATGGTTAGCATATGATGGACTCAAGGAGAAGAACAGTCCAGGGAGTGGCCTCAAGCCCTACAACTCTGGAAAAGGAAAACCATCGCATTGTATATATGTTTAAACATAGTAATCCGCCAACACTACAGTACACACACGAACAGTAAATCTTTATCTTCATGGATTTTGTGCTGGCAAAGTACTGTAAGTAGAAACATCTGAATATAGAATGAAGAAATCTTTGTTTTTGTAAATACTGGCTATTTTGACAATTAACATCGGTGATGGAAAAAAAATCCTGCAACAGCACAGCTATTCGACATGGAAAAAAAATCTGCCTTGCATGTCAGTGTGAAAAAGAAATCTTCAATGAAACAAACTCCACCCCCCCTCCCCACATGAATTAAATGGTCGACCCTTATAAACACAAGACATTCAACGATGCGTATTGATCAAATTCAAATGCAAATAAACACTCTATATCTCTAGTCACGCCGATTTCAATTCGAAGTCGACAGTGCGGCAAAAGCACTTACACATTACAAGAAATACAAGTTGTTTAACTAGTCCATTTCAGGTAAGTCAAAGATCTTAATTTAACACACCAAAGTCGACTTACTCTCATGCTTGAATCATGCCTCTGGACATTAACAAAATAATTTCCGCTCGCAGACCAAGAGAACATGGCAGCAACTTCTTGATCCATCCCGGCAAAGCGACGGCAAAATGAAGTGGGTTTCAAAAGTCCAAGTCACGAATTGATGCTCTTCTCCAGTCGCACCCATGCATCAATGTTTACTTTCTTAATAAAATAACTGTTCAACCCAGAAGGAAGTTTACTTGAAGATGAAATGACTCTTAGATAAATTAACAAGAAACCTGTCGTTTTGAAATTTACAACAATGCGACTGTGTAAATAACTATCTGCGACCAAACTCTTAATTTGAATTTTTCAGCTTTAAACGAAAGCAGTATTAGTTACCGGTTCTCTAGATATCGCAATAAAAATGGCTACAAAATCTAGTTCGTACGAAGTAATAAGCAAACAAACTCTTAGTGTGAGATGGCCTCACGAAAAGATCACTAAATGACGTCAGCAAATCAAGTGAGCTTGCGCGTTGTGAACCACAAATTTTTCTGTTCTTTATCATTTGTTGCAGTATGAAATATGCAAGGAACCCACACACTGATCCAAGACTTCAAGCCTGAGAACAATGGCTACAAATACTTCTTCGGCTAGAAGTAATACAGACTGATAATTGAAACAATCGTTTTTCTCTGCTCGTTTTGACTGCAATTTACAGAAACCTTAGACTGCATACCACGGATCGTATCTTCATCGCGACACTGGCTGTGGCCAACCTCGGGGATTATTGGATGTTACATGAATGGCTTCTTCACCTACACGTCGTACTATACGATGGTTCTCACAGCCGTCAATAGGTTTCTTAAAGTTGTATGGATATGGTTATACCAACAGTACTTCGCCAAGACACGAATGGTGACATTGTTGGTATCCATAAGGACCATAAACTTTATTGCAGTCTCAGCCCCAGTTCTGGGTGGATGGGCTCGCTTCGAGTTTACTGATATGTTTAGAGCTTTATAAATAATATTCGATGAACCATACCAACGCAGCTGATCACTTAAAAAAGAACGCGGGTTCTTAATAGACAAAAATTTCTTGCTGGGATTGGGTATTACTGTCAAGTGGCGCTCATAAATAGTCAAGGAGGGATAGGAAGTTTAACTCTGTCCGTAAAACTGGCACTTCTGTTTCACATGAATAACTTTTGAAGCCTAACAGAGAATTGATGTTAGAAAGGTGCGAGAATCTTATTGTATTCAAAAGTTAGAACCAGAACAATTCCGTGATACGTGCACAATTTTATTGAGCGTTGATTTGTGTGAAAAATCACTTTCTCAGGAAAGACACGTTTTGGTAACTCCAGATAAAATATTTAGGTCTTGAAGGATAAATAGATTATAAAAGAGACTTTAAACAGGTTCCCCTAGCTGTAATTTAATACAACAGATACTTCAACCGTTAAAATGGACTGCTTCGCTTTTTAAGAGAGGATACAACTATTTGAACTTATCGAATTATCTGCTCTTTGGTTGCAGAAGTGCAAACGCACTATCAAGAGGAAGCTACAAGTTTTAACAAGCACCAGTACGAGTAGTGCCCATACTAACATACTACTACTGACACCAACTGCAAGCCCTGGCAGTCATGCGAATGATGATTGCATGGTTCCTGATGACGTTCAAGATACTTCAAAACAGAAAGGTAAATACTGTAACCTGAAATTGAAGTTGAAAAGTTTCACTGTGCTGAACAAACACTACTCCATAATTTAAGATATAATCTCTTAATCCAAATAATACAAGTTATTTACCATACCTGTATTGTCCCTCTTGACTCACACTTCACCTTCTTTGTTTCTTGTAACATATTTTCAAAGTGTTGTATAATTTTCGGTGTTTAATTATCGTGCTTATTGAACCTAAGTGGCATTGCTGACAACAACTTGATACACCTATTCTTTTCAGAAATGTCATTGAAGAGTGCAAAAGTGATCATAACAGCAATGTTTAATGCAAAAAAGTTTGCCAATGTGACAAGACAACAACTATTGACTGCAGTAAAGACGTTCAACCTGCCATGTGGAAACAATACATCGGAAGAACTTCTAGCAGTTACCCTTGGCAATACATTCTTAGAAAAACATGTAAAAATGAATTATACAGATAAATCCAATGCTGAAAGTGCAAAGTGTTCCAGCTTTTTGATATTATGTTGTTACTGACCCTGCACACTGAATCCGTGGAGAAACAACAAACATGGCGGCCGGTTACGAAGATTTTATATTCGAAGATGATTTTGACGCTATAATGGCCATTTTGGAGGAAAATGAAGAGTTGGATGAACATTTCAAGATACAGTTGAGGAGATTACTATGAAAAAGTATAATGATTCCCACAATACAATAAAATACGATACAATATACCTTTATTTTCAGAGGGTAGCCCAATCAGTTTTCTTAATTGAAAACTGCTATCAACAGGGGCCCTACATTAAAAATACTACATTATAAAACACTGATTTAAAATGTTACAGGTTATTAAGTATAAAAATTACAAATGATTAAAAGGTAACGATAAAATAGTAAAATACTGAAATACAATGTATAACTCTACCTAGTTTGAAATTTGTTAAAAACCACGCATCCATGATACTTAAAAGAGTTTTTACCACATTCCGTTCTAAACTTGGTTAAGTGGAGATGTTGTTGCCTAGTTATTCACATGATGATGTTGCCTAGTTATTCACAATAAATGACATGCAGCTGGCTATTCGTCTGTTGCTATGTGCCAAGACTACTTGTCGATCATTTGATGGCTAAACTAGTTTCTTCGGTATTTTTCTTAGTAACAGATAGATAGATAGATAGATAGTATAGAGTAATTGTTCTTAAATAGCGTAGCTTTTATTGTTTGTCAGGGCCCCTCTTGATAACAGTCTTGATTGACTGACTGGGTCACCCTGTTGAAATAAAGGTTTATCTATCTAATTCTACTGCAGTGTAGGTAATCTGTTTAGAGCTGAATAGTTAAGACTTGAAAATTATTAAGTGTTGAAACTTTTGTAGCAACCTTCAACCCATTTGTAGTTTGTTTAAGCACACAAACTTGTGTCTTACCGATATGTTTATAATCTACTTCGTTTTTCCAGGTTCAAAGACAAGGAAATGCATGTAACTTCTGTCAAAAGATTTGCAAAAGCAAGCGTGGTTTGAGTAGACATATAGCCGTAAAACACAAGGGATCAAGACAAGACAGTGAGCAAGAAACACTCAATGGAACACGTGAAAGCAAACTTGCTGCTGATATTTCGGTTGGCACTGTGAACGACATGAAGACAAGAATAGCAGCGAGGGAGGTTTCTGCAAACACTTTAAGATGCGAAATCAAGACTTATCATTTTAAAGTAAAGGAAAAATCTACAGAATTTACTGAACTGCAACGAATTTACGAAGGCTTGATTAAAAAAGGGAGATGAAGAAAAATTATGTGCAAAGTATTATGCTAAAATAGCTTTGAACGCTACGAAATACTTTGAAGGGCTGTCACGAAATGCCACGACACTAATGTCAACAAAACTTGTATCGCCTTCTTATTCTACTGATGTTAAGCAATCTTTGTCAGATAAAGAGGTGGCTGGACTGCAACATTTAGAAGACTATGTCTTGCAAAACTTGCACAAAAAAACACAGAACTTCAAAAAAACTGGAAGTCATCTGAAAGTCAACAAATAATGTTAGTCCGAAATGTTTTGTGAACAATCATCTCTCCGATTACCGCACCCTTCTCTGTGGAACTCCACAGAGAACAATCCTAGGTCCCCTCTTGTTTCTGATTTATATAAATGATTTGCCAAATTGTCTAGAACACTCAAAGCCACTCATGTACGCCGACGACACTCATCTGACATTCGCGAGTAATAATGTAGAAGACATAAATCTTTACTTAAATCAAAACCTTGCGAAAGTCAGTGAGTGGCTTGTCGCTAATAAGCTTACTCTAAGCCAATCCAAAACGGAGTTCATGCTAATTGGTTCCAGACAACGTCTATCTACGTTCATTTCAGCACCATCATTAGCAATTGAAGGGGTACCTATAAAACAGGTTCCTCTCACCAAATCTCTTGTGATGAACATATCCTTGGAGTGAGCACATACATAACTAACCAAAAAGATTTCATCTGGCATCGGAGCCCTGAAATGTGTCAGACCATTTGTCCAAGAAATGACATTGCACTTTATTCATAACTCCTTGATCCAACCTCATTTTGATTATTGCTTTGTCGTCTGAGGTGGTTGTAATACACCGTTCACACAAACACAAGTTTTAGTACGATTGAATACGATTTTGTATATTTAGAAAGTCTCAATAACATCTTTATTAACTTCGTGGTGAATCGCACTAAGCCAAACTAAGTACGTATTGACTCTCAAGGTCCACGCATTCAATCTTATAGGAGTACGAAGGTTTCCAAAAATTCAAAACCTTCGCGCCGATTCGTGTCACACACTTTGGTGATTTTTCATCTCGATGCGTACTCAATGCATTCGTAATAGCTTCGAACTAACGTCGTATGCATTGGTAATATATTCTTAAATTTTGAAATCGTACTATAATCGTACTATTTTTGAGGCAGTAGTACAATTTACTATGATTATAGTACGATGTAAATATTGGTCACGTGGTCGGAGTCAAGGTTTCCCACGAGCAGGCAGCCATGTCCGATCTTCTACGTGCAAGACGAACGGTAGTCACTCCTGCGCAAAAGAAATGCCTTCCCCTGAAGATTCAGGAAAAATTACCTATGGCAGTTTGTTTGCCAACAGCCAAGGATCCTCCTGACGTGAATCGAGCGGATTCGGAAACTACGGACACTGAGAAATTTGAGGGCAATCCATCGGATACACATCCAAAACCAGATCATCACCGTCTGATAAGGTTCCGGCAAAGATTTCAAAGACTGAAACTGTGTCTAAAGCTTCCGATGTCAAAATATTTATATAAATCGTTTTAAAACAAGTTAACTTCTACTGATTTATTGCTACAGTCTAATTAAATCTTCCAAAAGACTTGTAAATGCTATTCATTCTAGTTGTACACTTAATGCAATTTTTTAAATTCGAATTACACACAAATCGTGCTAACATCTTTCTAAGATCGTCATCTGGCTAATATCTTGCTGCGGTCTAGGTGAGTTCTTTTGTCGTAATGACTTCGAGCTAAGTTCGTTGTCACAGTAAGATTCAATACGATTTTTCATCGTACTAAGTTTCAACGCAATCTTCTAGAAAGTCGCGTATGTGTGAACTTAGCCTAACAAAATAACTTTTAGGAGGGCGATGTGTTGCCACGATGGTTAGTTTCCATTCCAATTTCAAAGAAATGTTCAGATAGGGAACTAAGTCAAGGCAGACGTCAACGATTTGTTGCATCATCAAAATGGCCGAAAACTATGATTTGCCCGATCGAGCAAAGTGAATGTTACGGATAACTAATTATAAAATCTTTTGGTGTTTGGAATGCTTTTGTCGAAAGATAACAGAATATTAGAATCAGATTTTGTTTGGAAATCAAGCGAGTATTTTATATTTGGTATTTTCAGTCTCATTTCTCAATATGAACGTGTACGAGTTGGTTTTGTTTGTTTATGCTTTATTGCAGGCAGCACGACTATGAAGAAACAATCGAGCTTCTAGGAACTCTGTCTGGCTGATCAGGATGAAGTCTGGCAAGCCGTCCAGACCATGGACAGATTTTCAATATCGATGCATACCTCAAACTCGCGCAAGTGGATGCTAGCCTGCCTAGGACTAATCTTATTGAGGGTTGCATGCGTCATCATGACAAAGATGACAAGAACACCTGGAGAAGCTCCTGGTTGCGAGCTACCATTAAAACCGCTTCTGATCGCGGAAATTATACGCCATATGAGTACAAAATAGACTTGTTCAGATGTACACAAGTTTCTATGTATACTCAGTGTTAATAGTCAGTACAGTGAACCAAAAAAAAAGTATTTTATACTTTAAACATAAACGTTGTTGCTACCACAGGCAGAAATGTTATAGTTGACAAACAAGTAAAGCAGGACTACAGATATAGTAACTTTAAAATGAGAATTTGAGTTCCATCGTTCTCATTTTTAGTTGTATTGTTGTTGTTGTTGTTATTATTATAACTACTACTACTACTACTACTAATGCATGTTGCCTTAAAATATAAATGTTGTTTTATCAGATACACATGCAATAGCTGTGGTCAAGACAAAAGAAGAATACTTTGGTTTGTGTGCTGCTCTGCACAGTGTAGAGAAAGATGTGAATGAACTACAAAGGGAATATTGTTGATGGGAAAGAAGTGGCCCTAGAGTTATTCCTTGCTGGGGATTACAAGGTGAGTGAATGTCTCAACATTTTTTAGGATCTGTTTAGTTATAAATTACAAAGTTTCTGTTTTCTGGGCAAATACACAAGAGGAATCCACAGCGGTTAGATACCGATGCATGTGCACAGTGCTGTGACAGCACTGAGATAACGGAATCTTGCATTAAGAGGGCATTATTAGTTAACAATTAGCAATTATTATACAATTCAATTGACAATAATTTTTTATTGGATTGAAAACTATACTTTTAAATAAGACAATTTAATTGCAAAAAGTGTCAAAATGTTTGTCACTGTTCATTAAACATATAATCAATATATATTTATGTTCTTATAATCAAGAGTGTATTTAAAATTTGAACAGGGTTTCCATGAGTTGTATGACCTGATAAATAATCCCGAGCCAACACAAAACGACATTGAGGAGATGGAAAAAAGGTTTGTTCCAACCTCTGGTTTTACAACAGGATCTGATGAAAAAGTGCTTTGTGGTTCATTATGTGTATATATGGACGTTTGTTTATTTTTTAGTTTGTTTATTTATTTGTTGTTTGTTTCTTTGTTTGTTTACTGATATGGCAGCTCAAATAATGCAAGTTTGCTGGGTTGTCAGAGTGATTACAAAGAGTTACAGAATTCAGTGATGACACAACTGGGGAACTCATGGATTACAGTACATGTAGATACATTTGTCTGAACTGAGTATGGTTTGTTGATGGAACAAAGAGTTTAAGTGATCTTGAAAACAATTACAAATATGTGAACATTTGATTTTACATACTTGGACATTTGGATATCAAAGTGCATAATACAAATGACTAACCGCTACCAAGTAAAGACTGTGGTTTACACAGGCATATGAATGGTGCAAACAACTTGATTAGTTCAGAGGCAAGCCAGGCTTCCAAGATAATGTAGTCACGCCCTACATCCACAAAATGGAAGCACATGTGACCATAATAGACGTTATGCATAATGACGTCATATGCTTAGAGGCGCGCATTGAATTATGGTCTTGATAGTCACACGTCAAATTGTTTTAAAAGATGGCGGCTGTCGAAGGTGAATGTTTGCGTTTTCTTTCTTGTGATTCGGAGGCTATTCAAACGCTTGGAGACCCTAGTTCTTTTGAGAACTCTTGCCCGGGTCTTCATGCGGTTGATACCTCTGAATTATCAAATGGAACATCAACAACGACCACAACAGCTCGTAAACGTGGCGGTATGGGTGGTTTGGTGCGTACCTGGATGTTTCAATATTAACAAAAAGGGATCTGGAGCTGTCTTTTTACAACTTCCCTAGTGGAAAAAGTGAGGAAGGACAGATACTTCGAAAGAAATGGGTAAACCTTGTTTTGAGAAAGAATTTTTCTCCTATAATGGGTCATCGAGTTTTTTCGGCACATTTTCCAGGTGGGAAGAAAACAAACTTGAATAATCTGCCAACGATTGTCCCGAAAACGATTAAACCGACTCCCACGAACCCTCGTCCTACAATAAAAGCTAGAAACAGAACTCCCTTGGAATAAATTACAACTAGCTGTGACTCAAATGGTCCTAAGGCGAGTAGACATACTCTTTTCAGAAATTCATAGTTCGGAGGATGAGGTGAATACTACAACATTAGAAGAACCATCACAAGCAAATGAAAATACAGATCCTGAAATTTTAGCATTGCGAGAGCAAGTGCTGCGCTGTTATCGAAGAATGAGGAACTATTAACAGAGAACAAACGACTGAAAGAAAACTTACGGCAAAAGGCTGAAACAGAGCTACTAACGGAACCGAACAAGTGCAATAGACGATCAAGGAAAATGCTTTTACTGTTGAAAGTTTAAAGGATAATGATTACCTTTTTCGATTTTACACTGGGCTACAGGATTATGCAACATTTAAAACACTGTTTGATTCATTTGGACCAGCAGTGAAAAGTCTGATATATCATGGCACAAACACAAATTCTGAAAGACTTGTTTCTCCCAATGTTATGAAATATGGGCCCAAAAGATCTCTTTCACTGGAACAAGAATGGGACTTTTGGAAGAGGACTGGGACTTTTGGAAGAGGATGTTGCAGTGATAGCAGGCCTTTCTCAGTCGCAAGTGTCCCGTATATTTGTCACTTGGATTGATTTCCTCATTTAAGGCTTCGCAGTTTCCCCATTTGGCCAACCAGAACCTCTATTGACAACACAATGCCCAAGTCATTTAAGAAATCCTATCCCACAACACGAGTCATCATAGACTGTACGGAGGTTTTTATCGAGACCCCAAGCTCATTCAGAACTCAAAGTGTTTCCTGCTCCAATTACCAACACCATAACACTGCCAAAGTCTTGGTTGGTATAAGTCCTTCAGGATATGTCTCTTTTTTCAGATCTTTATACTGGAAGATCTAGTGACAAGAAGACTACAAGTCACTGTGGAATTTGAGACATGTTAGAGAATGGTGACTCAGCAATGGCTGACAATGGCTTTGATATTGCAAGTGATTTGCCACCTTTTCTTTCCTCCTTCTCTACGTGACAAAGGAAACCACTCACTAGAAGAAGAAACTGACACAAGGAGGATAGCGTCGGTTCGCATCCACATGGAGCGAGCCATTGCTAGAATCAAGAACTTTCGAATTCTTAGTACGATCTTTCCAACTGCCATGGCAGCAGACTTGAATAAAACATGGGTTATATCTTATGGAAAGCCATAGCTGTCTTAAGTGATCAATACCATTTTACTCGGTGCTTTGAGCATTACTTAAGACAGCTATGGCTTTCCATAATATCTTGTTATCTGTCTAACTTTTCGCCACCTTTAATTGCAGATGACCAATAAATACTAATTGTGTTACTCCTAGAAGTCAGGCACAGCCTAACAATATGTTTTTAGTAAAATCCAAAAAGTGGGCTATTATCAATGCTGTGATCTGATTGACTGAGCTACTAGTGGGCTATAAGTAGTAATAGCCTAACAGTAGCAAAAAATGCTGGCTTTGAAAGTCAAAACGATGGCGGCTGATTAAAATTTTCAAGGCAAAATGTATAAAATTTAATAAAAAAATATTTTTTCACTTGACCAATTAGTTGGGTTTTACTAAAACAATTATTCCTCTCCCCTCAGGGTCTCCGAGTCAATAGCCAATTCGGCCTTAGGCATCACAGCCTATTGACTCAAAGCCCATTCGACCTTAAGTTTACCGTTCACCTTGAGCGGTGTTTTCAGTTTTCCGTATGTAATTCCGTTAATACGCATTGGATACCCACAAACCTATATATCAATGGAAAGCTTACGAAATTATCTAAATGATGGTGTAAAGATTGTATGTTTATTTTTGGTTTGTAAACAGATGCGAGCATCATATTTCAAACTGTTTCTTCTAGACGTCAATGCGGCTGTCAGATTCAATTTCAACAATTTTTAGTTTGTTTGTGAGTTTCAGCACAATTTTTACTCTTATTCCGTCCTGGGGATTTTCGATTGTACGCATTGTTGATTTTTTGCAGGCGTTTGAAGAAAACTCCCTATTTGCAGCGTACAAAACTGCACTGATTGAATCATAAAACGGAAAAGGAGCGGAATTTCAAAATTCCCCAGGACGATTTACATTTTCAGCTATTATTTTATGAACTTGCCAAATTTGACGACATGAGGTTAAAAATTGAGGGAGCATTGATCCTTTGCATTGTCGCAGTTTTAGCGGAAACATGTCTCGAGAAATTCACTCCTAAAGTAAACCACACGTCATACAATTTTACTTCCGGTAAACTCTCGTTCGGCATATCTCGCAAACTATTAGACGTATAGAAAAACATTTTTTGACTAGAAGTTCATTTAATATATATTATATTCTGCGAAAATCTCAATTTCGAAATTTTGATCCGTTCCAACGTGAACAATAACCTTAAGCAATTGTTAACTAATCTTTACACCTACATAATCAACATGTTTACAGTAATATATTTTATTCTTTTTACACACACACATATATATATGGTATATTTTAAATATTTTACTATTGTGTTTATCAGTTTTGTTATGCCCATTTGATTATTTTTATGTTAAAAAGTGCAATACAAGCTGATATACTTTTATTAATTATTATTACTAAAAATAATTTACTAGGACTAAAGGCCATGTAGCAGGAGCAAATTTAAGTTTCAGTTAAAAAGTGATGACAGCTACGCAACTTCCTCATAAAATGTCACACGAGGGGAGCTTGGGAGGAGGTCTTAAAGTACACCAGTCGTCGTACACAGTAAAAACCTGCATAAAAGAGCAGGCCTTTTTTCAGTTCAGGCTGATTTTGAAATTAATGTGCAATCACAATGTTTTATAAATAAATTGATGATACTAGCTTTAACTGAATAAATTAAGGCAGAAATTATAATAATAATAATCTGATACTACATTGGGTGAGAGGTAGCTGTCTCTGGATTGCCGTTTTAGTCTAACTGGCACCCCATTTTTCATATACAAGAACATTTGTTTCATTTGTCAGGCTGACTTTATTCTTATGTATGTGGTACTTTGTTGTGTGTTCTTAATCCATTTGTTCTTTTATGCGGGTTTTTAGTGTAATCCAGATGCAATGAAGGCTCTTTGGAAAGAAAAATGTCTCAATATTGTGAATAAACATGCTCCTCTTAAGCGCTCGCGAGTTCGCAATAAGAGGTCCCCGTGGATTACAGATGACATAATTAGCTTGATACGCACAAGGGATTCTCTCAAGCGTAAGGCTGTCATAAGCGACACCCCAGATGACTGGTTGGAATACAAAAACGCTCGTAACAAGACAAACAACAAAATTAAGAAAACTAAAGCGAATTATTTCAGCAAATCTTGTACTGAATATAAAGTCAACCCAAGAAAATTATGGAAAACTATCAACGAAATAACGGCAGGGTCTATCGCATTATGCAAGATTTAGTAGCAACCAAAAGTCATTGCAAACGTTTTTAATCAGAAAAATCTAGCTTTTTTCGATACACAAGGAACGCAACTGTATGAAACTGTGTTATCGCCTTTTCACAGTACTAAATAAACAAACATTTTATCATGAAACCATCAGTTTTGCCTGTTGTTTAACGAGTCTGTTCTCCCTTCAGCAATCAACTGTTTTTGTCCTATTGTTTTAGGGTAGCAAAAACTCAGCAAGCGTTGATGCCCACTCACGTTTCTAAAATCACAAACTTCTCAAAACCAAATTAATTTTCGTTGAGCCCACTCGAATAAACATAGGCAATGCTCACAAGAATTTCGCAGCGCCGGGTATCAAACAAAAGCTTGCTTTGCAGCCAACTCCAACGTACTCCCTTTGCTAAATAGTAGAATACTCATCCGTTTAAAGCATAATAAGACCAACTTGGGATGTGTCTCACCACAGAATACATTGTATATATTTCTTTGGCTGAAAGGCCAAGAAACCTTTTTGATTCGAGAATACAAAGTTAAGCCCCATTTGTGTCTCATAAGAATTCCACTAACTGACCTAACAAACAATAGGACTATTAACTGCCATGATAACAATAGCAAAGAAGTCTGCAACTGTAATCGGTCTTGACACTTGCTTTGTTTGATTGACATCCGAATATTCGGCTAGTTGAACTCAATTCATTTGGCGCTAAACTTTTAACAAATCAGCGGTTGGACGCAACAAACGTATCAATAATTATTCCTCACCATGCAGCTCCTATTCACTGTAAGTAAATGTCAAGAGAACAATGGTCATTCTACTTGATGAGTGGTTCTGAATTTTTAACACAAATTTTTTAGTGTGCTACTTCTTGCCCTTGTTGATGCAAACTACACATTTCTGTATGTGGGCATTGGGGCACCTGGACGTGCTGGAGATGCAGTTGTGTTTGCAGTATCATCATTTAAACAAGCTTTGGAAAAAAACACCCTCAACTTGCCACCAGCTAAAACAATTGAGGGAATACCAAGCAGTGTCCATGGTAAAGTACAACGATAAATGCCTGTACTTTGGTTACAACAAATAATAGAGAGCAATAAGTCAACTTTAGGAAATACTCATTATTTTCTAAAGAATTCATTCATTCATTCAGTTACATGTATATTACCCTTGCAGAAGGTAAAAAAAATCGTTAACTAGTCTCGTTGTCATGGCAACTTAATTGTCTTCAGTTTTTGGTAGTCTCAGGCAAGTTGGCCACCTTGTGACAATATTTAGGGAATTTGACAATCCAACCAACTACCTATCAAGCAGTTCTTAAAATCAAGAGGGTGCGAGAGGGAGGTGATGAGCTAGATGGATTTTTATTCAAGAGTTACAGAAATGTCCTTTATTCTCGAGTAACCAATCATTTCTATATGTTCGGTTAAGATGATAAAACCCTATTTCTTTTACATTAAACAAGTTTGGAGTTTTGGGAGGCTTCGGGCCTAGACGTTTCTGGCCATTCGCTGAACAAGTCGGAAGACTGAGAAAAAAACGAGAAAGAAAAAGAAAAAGGTAAGGTAAAATGTGTATAACTACGAAAAACTATGGTCTGACACTGCAGCATCGAATGAATCATAACCACACAAGTTTAAGTAAGAGTGGCAGATTTGTTGCTTCCAGTGGTGTAGCCAAAACAACTTTTAAATGTAGGCAAAATCACTAAAGTGAAGCAAGGGGCTATCAAGTCGAGATTGGTTGAAGAAACAATGCCTATTGTCCATGCAATGCTGATATAAAACAAGATCAATCAATTAGTCAGCCAAACCTGAAGATGCTCATGTTGAGTGAAAACGTTTGTTTTAAACATTTATAACTGTGTTAATGCCTTATCCAAAATAATACATTACTCATTTTATTTTTGTATAGCAACTGTCTTTTTGCCTTGACGTAGTTACGCTGCTGGTTCTCCATGTGTTACATAAAAGACCAAACTATCTGTTAAGACAGCAATAGAAATAGTCTTGTTTTTGACTTGAAAATGTTTTTATTGTTACTTTTACATAAGTATGCACGTATGAGCTTGACAATAGAAACAAACAAATCTAGCCAGGACTGCCTTTCAAGTTAAACAAGGCGTATTTTCTATATTCTCCTTTTTGTTTTTTACGAGTTTGTTCACTAATATACATTATGTAAACTGCTCATAATATGAATGATTTCCGTACACACCATCAACGTCCGTGTTTGGTGAAGAAATGAAAGAAACGATTGCAGATCTCAACAGCCAAGGCTACACGAGCTTATCAAGGAGCTCCGATGTCATCGAAGATATTGTGCGGGGTAGTAAGGAAAGTATCAAGTTGGCAATAACCGACTTTGAAAATACTTTCAAGCAATAAATAGCGGGGCTTAAAAGGCAAACTGGGAGTAGTAGAGAGGGCGAGATTCTATTGCTGCTGAAGAATGCCTTGACATGCAAAATATGTCATGTCATCAAAAAGAGTGTGGCTTTTGCCCAGTGCTGCGACCAAATTGCTAGCTGCAGCAAGTACATGCAAACGTGGTATGAAGAAAATGATGCATAGTTCCTATGCAGAAACGCGAATTGCGTGGATAAAATTACCCCATTTAGGGCTCTGGATGAAGTATTGAACAAGCTATAAGCACTTTATTCACACTGACAAAGCGACGTCCGTATTATTGTTGAAGCTCAAGCAGACTTTTCGCGCAGCTCGTTGAGTTTACTTTAAACTGTATGTGGAGTGTTGTAAACTATGTTATAGAAATCGTTCCATGGATCTAAATTTGTCTTTTTCAAGAACAATGCTTTATTTGCTATTAAGGACCAATCGTACGTTTGATATTATTTGGGAGGAGATGGATGTGGGCGGAAGAAACTGTAAAAATAATTGCACACTCGTAACTGACAAAAAAGTTAATCTACACGCCACAAAAAATGTGAGTATAAAGTATCGAAAAGCAGAAAAAGTTTGGAGTAAAAATTGAGCGAGTAAAAAATTGCACATACGCCCTCTACTTCTAAGTCTAGTCTGTCCTTCACGCAATGACTAGTTGAGTAAGAAAGACTTCTGCAAAACACTCAAAAAAGGACACTGCATGGACTAATAGGGCAACTTTAGGGCGTGTACATATCCCGGTAACGTGACAGGAGGACAAGTAGCACCTTCTTTGAAGTGGCAACTTATAATCACAAAATGAATATGACACTGAAGAAAACATAATAAAGGGTGGTGATTTTAGTTTCCCTTTGAATCCAACCCTGGACAAAAAAGGAGGTGTCATAGCCCCACGCTATAGTGTAATTAACTCAATTGAAAATATCAGAAATACATTCAGTCTTCATGATATCTGGCGGATTAAAAATCCGAATACTCAAAGTTTTACATGGAGTTGATGTAAACCATTTATCTTTTGTAGGCTAGATTTTTGGCTAATTTCAGATAAACTGCACGATTAAGTTACAAACGTTGATATATTGGCTGCTATTAAAAATTTTTGGAATTAGAAGAAATAAAAGAAGCATAAAAGAACCAGGCTTTTGGAAGTTAAACACGTCGCTTTTAACAAATTATCATTACGTGAATATGATGAAAAACGAACTACCATCTTGGATCGATGAAGGCAATGAATTGTCCGACAGCAGATCGAAATGGGATTGGATTTAATATAATATAAGAAAGTCGTCAATTGAATTCTCGAAAAAAGCAGCAAAAACTAGACGCGATTTAAACACGGAATACCAAAACTCGGTTATTAACTTCCAAAATAACCCCTGTGTGGAGAATAAAGAATCGATGGAAAAGCTCAAAGACGAACTTGAACGATTTTATGAAAACAAAGTAAATGGATTGATTATACAATCCAGAGCCAGATGGCACGAACACGGGGAGAAGAATAACAAATACTTTTTAAATTTGGAAAAAAGAAACAATATTAGAAAACATATACGAAAAGTCTATCTTAGTGGAGTACTGACAACAGATCCATTTAAAATTTTAGATGCACAACAACATTTTTATAAGCATCTGTACTCAAGGCGAAAAACAAACGAATTGCGAAGAAGCAGCAGGGTTTTTGAACGAATCAAATATACTGAAATTGACAAAAGATTTAAGTGATAGATGCGAAGGTGGAATCAAGATACAGGAATGTGAAGAAGTTCTACAATCTTTTGCTACTGCAAAAACACCTGGAAATGATGGAATTCCCATTGAGTTTTATAAAACATTCTGGCCAGCTATTGGTAAATTGTTGGTTGAGAGATTTAATGAAGCTTTTAACAAAAAGGAAATGTCAGCCTCTCAAAGAAAAGCCATTATAACTTTAATAGAGAAAAAAGATAAAGACAGATGCTTTCTGGAGAACTG
>JAOEJI010624043.1:0-15048 GCA_025448255.1 Umimayanthus chanpuru
GCTAATAGTTTGTGAGTGTTTCACTCATTAGCATACAATGGATTTACGACTAAATTTGGTCAGTTCTCGTCTAATTTACGACCAATTACGCCAGTTGTCAGCCTATCCCTAGAAAACATTCTTACTGTTACTCAACGAGAAGTCTAGAGTTTGAAATTGAAAATATTCGGGAGAAATCGTCGAAAAACCTCATTTCGCTCACTCATTCACTGTACTTCTTGCCCTGATTACCCATCATGCCCCTACCATCGTGAAGGGGTCTATTGCACTTTAGTAACTGGCCGTCATACTTCAAGTTACACTTACACATTCCTGGTCGAACACTGAGGCCATCTAATGAAAGGACATTAAAAGTACCATTGAAAACTGGCACCTTTTAAGACAGTGCTTCCAGAGTATTCAACACCCTACCTTCTGCTGTCAGTAGGAACTCTGAAACTTTTAACGTTTTTAAAGGGGAAATTAAGAAATTTTTAGATGTTAAGGCTTTTTCTGAAAAATAACGATTAACTTGGTGAAATATTTAGATCTTGTAAATTTTTGTAATACTAGCCCTTTTGAGATTTGTGTTGTATTGTATTGACTTGTATTGTATTGTACTGTAATTTTAGCTAAGAGATGAAGAGCCACTAATTATAGTGGAAATGCTCTTATAAAGTCTTTATTATTAGTAGTAGTAGTAGCAGTACTAGTACTAGTAGTAGTAGTAATAGTTGTTACTGACACTCTCGACAGTTTTTAAGGTGACAAGCTTTACTGATTCGTCTGATCAACCACAACATACAGGTATAAAGCCGCGACGGCCATGACATGTGGCATCGTGTAGACCAAAGACCTCAGACTCGTAAAACTGCAGACCGAACGAACACTGGCTCAGTTTAAAAGAAAAACACTGTCAATGTGGAATGACGAATTTCTTGTATCACAAATCATAAACAAAGGCGAAGCTCACAATCTCAGTGAGCCAAGTTCATAAACAAAGGCGAAGTTCACAATCTCAGTGAGCCAAGTCACATGATCGAAACGGCGGGAAATCCCGAGAGGACTGGGCCGAGCTTCGGCCACATGGCTCCCCACAGTGGGAATCCACTGTCAACTCAGAATCAGAATGAGCGATACCGATTGAAAAACCGTTCACTTTAAACATCAAATGGTAGTCAGATAAACTCAATACCTAAATACAAGACCGTCCATATCTCCATCACCGTTTGTGACGCATCATCAATCTGCAGGCTCCTCGACGGGGATTCCCCGGTCAATAGGTTGTAGCAAAATCAGCTTAATGACAGGTCGGTCCAAGTACTGGATTGGCTGCTCCCTCCTTCCCTGCTTGGCGAGCTTGGGTGTGGATATGGCCAATTTGACCTTTCTCACCAGGCCATCTTCACTTGCATCGTCGTCTTCTACTCTAGCTAGCCTCCATTTGCTCCTAGGCTGATCGTCATCCTTCATCAACACAATATCATCGGGCTGCAGGCTTCTCTGTGGCTTGATCCACTTGTTACGTACTTGCATCGTTCGAGAAACTCGCGTTTCCAGCGAAGCCAAAACTGGTTGGCAAGGTGTTGTACCCTGCGCCACCTCTTCTGCAGGTACATGTCCTCTCGTTGGAAGACTCCAGGTGGTGGCAGCAAGACCTTCGTCTTCATCGTCAGAATGTGATCTGGTGTAAGTGAATCCGGCTCTTCTGTGGAACTCGCAGCTGCTCACAGTGAGGGGGCGTGAGTTGACAATGCTCTGCACTTCCTTCATTAAGGTACGGTAGCTTTCATCATTAAGCTGGATTCCATGTTCCTTAAGTAAGGCTGCGAGGACACTGCGCATTGACCTAATCATACGTTCCCAAACACCGCCCATGTTGCTAGCAGCTGGGAAGTTCACGCGAAACTCTATCTAATCACAGTTCTCCTTCATAAGGTGAGCATGCACTCGTTCCTGATCCATCTTTTGTAACGCGTCTTGCAACTCATTCCTCGCCCCGACAAAGTTCGAGCTACGGTCACATCTCAGCTGGCGAATCGGGCCACGATCAGCTAGGAAACGACGAAGCGCGTTAATGAAAGAGTCAGTCTCCAAGTAATTGGCAGTTTCTACGTGAACTGCCCTGGATGCCATACAAGTAAACAGTACACCATCTAGTTTGAGCTCCTTTCGCCCTTGATCGTGAATGGTCCGAAATAGTACACTGCACTGTAGGTAAAAGGTGGTGCTGGTTCTGTGCGATCCTCGGGTTCGTCAGCCATCTTTTGCTGCTCCACAGGTGCTCCAAGCTTCTTACAGGCAACACAGTTAGATACGTAGTTGGAAACAGCGGAAACTCCTCCAAAAACCGCGCTGACGGAGTTCATTGTGTGTCATCCCACGCCCTTGATGCCTTATAGCAAGGTGACAGTGACGAACAATCAGCTCAGTTACATGCGACCTTCTAGGTAAGATGATTGGGTGTTTGATGGCTTGATCACAGTCAGCGTTCCTGAGTCGACCACCAACTCTAACAATGCCGTGCTCATCCAAGTAAGGATCCAGCCGAAACAAACTGCTGGTCATCTTCAGTTCTACTTTGCGTTGTTTGAGTTCCTTCCTGTCAGGGTTTACAGCTCTTGACTTGTGATTGCTCAATATCATGATCTCTTCCTGGAAATGGACACACTGGAGCCTTCGGATAGTCTGCATCTCGGCAACATTCAAATCATCCACATCCACTCTAACTGTAGTACTTCTCCCATCAGGTTTGGTAATTGCCCTGTCTTTTAGACGTTGCTTGAACTGTAAGCAAACCGCTATTGCTGTCTTATCCGTAATCCAATCTGAGAAGCGATCTAACCTCGACATCTCGAAGTGAGCTGGATAGTATTCTTCAACCTGCGTCGCTAGGCTGCTGGCCTTTCTTACTTCAGGGCCCATTGGGTCTACTTGTGCATCTGGTTGTGTTGCAACTGGCGTGAAGTTAGGGTCCCACAGGAACTTGGGTCCATCAATCCATCTTGACTCTTGAACTAGTTGAAGAGCAGAGAGACCACGCGACGCTGCATCTGCAGGATTCTCTTCACTTTTAACATAGTGCCACTGTTCAGGATTTGTGCGGTTATGTATCTCTTGAATTCTGTTTGCCACATACACATGGAAACGCCTTGAGGGATTATCAATGTACCCAAGAACAACTCGACTATCCGTCCAGAATTGTTCGACCACACTGGGGACAGCTAACTCCCTCTCCAGCCATCTGCTTGAGCGCACAGAGACTACCGCAGCTGACAATTCTAATCGTGGAATAGTCACTAACTTAAGAGGGGCAACCCTCGCCTTCCCTATCACAAGTGAACAATGAACTCTCTTCTCATCCATCAATCGCAGGTAGCTACATTGTCCATAGCCACTCTGGTTAGCATCAGAGAAATGATGCAACTCAGCACTCACAGTTTCTCCAAAATCATCTGGTTTGTAGCACCGACGGATCTTCAAGTGCTCCAAAACGTTCAGTTCCTGACACTACTATTCCCACTTTGAATTAAGTCTATCCGGAATTGGATCATCCCAATATCACAGTTCTCTCTACAGAGATCTTGTAGAATCTGCTTGCCCACCAGGATCAAAGGTGCAGCAAAACCCAGAGGGTCGAACGCCGAACTTACAGTAGACAAGACCCCTCTTCTGGTGAGCGGACGTATTTGCACATAAATCTTAAACTGGAAACAATCTAACTCAATGCACCATATAATGCCTAGAGTTCGTTCAGCTGGAAGTGGGTCATGCTTGAGATCCAAATCTTGCAACCCCTTTGCTCGATTTTCAGAAGGAACAGCCTCGATCACCTCCTTTGAATTGCTCACGAACTTGTGTAGTCTGAGGCCACCACTGGTACGCAGTTTCTGACTGTTCTTAGTAAGAGCAATGGCCTCCTCAGGATTCTTCATGGACTTCAAACCGTCGTTCACGTAGAAGTCTCGTCTAATGAACTCTGCAGTCTCAGATCCGAACTCGGCTTCGCCGTCCCCTGCCGCCTGCTTGAAAGCAAAGTTAGCACAACCTGGCGAAGATGCAGCACCAAATATGTGTACCTTCATTCGATACTCCACAGGTCTAGCTTCAGTGTTTCCTCCTTCGAACCACAGGAACCTAAGAAGGTCACGGTCTTCTTCATTCACTAAGAATTTACTTGAACATTCCTTCGACATCACTGGAGAACGCGACTGGTTCGCTCCTAAAACGGCAGAGAACACCTACGAAATTGTTTGTAAGTCTGGCCCTTGCAAAGTTTTTGATTCAGTGATGTTCTTTCACAGAGGGCACTACAATCAAAGACAACACGGATTTTACCGGGCTTCTTCTTATGATACACGCCATGGTGATGAACATAATTCATCTTTCCAGATTTCTCCTGGTCCTTCTTGTCATCAGTTCTTTCAGCACAGTTTTCAATCATTTTGTCCATGAACTCCTTGTAATCACTGAAGTACTGTGGATCTTTCTTGAAGAGTGATTTCAGCCGCATAAGCCGGGTGTATGCCTGCGGACGATTGTTGGGCATCTTGATATCAGGGGACTTGAGCGGCAAAGGCATTTCATAGTGCCCACCTTCACCTTTGTGAATCCCATTCTCCATAGTTTCCAAGAACTTTTGGTCTTCTACAGAAAGGGTAGCATACTGCTGGTCAGCTGATCTCTCGACAAAGTCCAGCTCGAACATTTCTCTAACACGAGAAGGGGTGACAACTTCCTTGGCTCTTGTCACAACTGTGAAGTGAGGGGGACTTGACTCTAGATCTGTTTCTCGTATAAGTATCCGATTCGCCCAAGTCTGGTCGCAATCATCCGTGTCGTCAAGGGGGGACTTGTACACTCTTCTGACAATACCCCAACCAAGATCAGTCCTGATACCGTATGGGTCTTCGTCTCCACCTGGTATGACTTCTGTCGGTTTCACCGCCTGCGGACGGTTGGTTCCAATCAGTATGCCAGCTTCAATGTCAGCTCGATAGGGCATCATCCCATCTACAATCGTTGCGAGGTGCTCCCACTGATTAGCTACCTCTGGCTTGGGGATCTGGGAACGTTTGCACGGAATGATTTCCCTAGTGAATGACTTAGGTAGTGAAATTGAAACGTTCTGATGAAAGTCTGACACCACAAAACCCTTCAGTTTTTTGCACTCAACTAAGTTGTTCTCCTTATGTAGCGTTGATAGCAATAGTTAAGCCTGGACTCCTTCCACGTTCAGCTTTCTCGCTAAACCTTCAGTGATAAATGTAGCGTTTGATTGACTGTCAAGCAACGCATACGTTAAGCAATGTAATTCTGAATGATCACTGTGCGAGATCCAGACCGGCACGATCAGGCTTTAGTCGTGACCGTCTTGGTCTTCAAGTGCACAAACACGTGTGCACTTTGAGTTAGTTAAATCTGGCTGCGCATGCGTTTCATCAGGGTGCAGACAGGAGGGGTGGTTACCCTTGCACTTGTCACAGTCACGCAGTACAGAGCACTTATTCTCCTTCGCTGTGTGCCCACGGGATAGACACCGTAAGCAAAGCCCTTGCTTAATAATGAACCTTGTACGTTCCTTAACTGGTTTGGACACAAACTTATGGCAAGAGTTCAACTCATGATTGGCTTCACAGAAATAACATTTCTTCCCTTCTTTCTTGGGTTTGGCCCCTTCTTTAACCTCTGTTGAAAAGGCGCTCGCCCCAGGGCCACGTCAGCTTATCCTTACTCGAGCTGCTTGGGGATAGTCCATTGAGCACGGGGAGGCAATGCACATCTGCGATCTCAGAAACGAATGAAACAAAGTTCGCAAAGGGGAGGAAGGTGTTCTCACCATTCTTGAGTTGGTAATCCCTGATCCTTGAACCCCAATTCGGGTGTGCCCAAGTTGGCAACACACCAACAAGCTTTCTGTTCTCATGTTGCTTGTTTAATGTTTCAAGATCAAAAACCACTTGCATGGCTAGCTCACATGACTTCAAGAAATCTGCATATTCTCTAAGCGCGACACCATCATTCGGTGGGATTTTGGGCCAATTTTCCAGCATGCTTCGAAATGCATCAGCAACAACAGAGGGGTGTCCAAATCGTTTCTCGAGAGTTTTCTTTGCCTCCTCAAAGGCATTTGGCGACTGCATAAATTGGTACCCTTCAATTACTTTCCTAGGCGCCCCAGACAAATACTGTGACAAATAGAGCACGTTTTCATGGTCGTTCAGAGCTCTCTTCTCTATGACTGTCGCAAAAGTTGCCTTTCAAAGAGGCCAGTCCAGAAGGTCCCCACTGAAATTGGTAAGCTTGGGTACGGGCATTCTTGCAGCAATCATACACTTGGCTACAATCTCAGTCACAGTTTGTGTCTGATCATTGGGTTCCGAGGTACTTGTACCATGGGGTTTGAAACTAGTGGCATCCAGTGTGAGGGGTTTTTCTACTTCTGGGACCCTTGTACCCTGTCCAGCCTGGTCAATTAATTTGACTGCCCCAGAAGGGCAACTTTCCAGCTCAATTGGGGGGATGGCCTTCTCAGCTACAGGTTTTGGAATATTCGGTTCAGATTTATAAACAACATCGACACATTCAGTGTTAGTATCCTTTATTTGTTCTAAGTTCTTCAAGGAAGCTAGATAATCAAGTAGCCTCTCTTCTTTCACTTCATCGCTAACCGATGTCTTACAATCTGGAAACTCCAGGCCCCCTTCCTCCTCTAGTTTCATAATCACTTCGGCTTGTGCCTTAGCCAACTGAAACTCTTCTCTCTTTGTAGCTCCTCTAACTCGCACTCCCTAATCTTCATTGCCTACTTTCTCTCCGTCTCTGCCTTTGCATACTCACGTTCTATCCTTCTTTTGGCTAAATCTTGCATTGTTTAAGTCTCGCCGATCTCCTCGAATCATAACTGTGCACCGATTCCCTTGCATCAAATTTGCTTCTCTTTCTAAATTATAAATAATTTCTCCTACCTTACTCCTTAGAAGAATTGCTTGCTCCATTATAAATGAGTTCTTATCCTCCAAATGCTCTTCCTGCTCTTCTGACAGCAATGCAAAATATTCTAATCTGGCCCCTTCGAAAGCTTGACGACACTGTTCCGTGTTCAACCCTTCTCGTCACAAAAGACCTGCATCCTTAGCGTCGGGCCACAACATGTCTAGTTTTCGTACCGCATTTTTTAACTCACTTAAACGCTTACAATATGCCTTGTATTTTCCTGCACGACCCCCCTTTCCTTGATCTGCAGTCACACTGCTGTCAGCACCTCGCTCGAGGGAGTCTATTGATCCAGATATCTCAGACATAATTCTGACTTAATTTAATTGCACTCCAATAGTTGATGAAGTAGTATATATGATGGGGGTTCTGGCCCACCTCCGCTTCGCTTGGGCCAGAACGCCCCATCATATATACTACATTAACCAAATATAACATGTTAGAATGGTCAATCTTATTACCAACATAAACAATATAATTTTTCCATAATGTAAGAAAATATTTATTTTGTTACATGAAGAAAATTATGAAAAGTTTATGTAGGAAAAGATAGAAATTATGCAAAACACTGGAAAGATATAAGGGATGTTCGAAAATGTGCAAGAAAATATATTAAAATGATTACAAAAATAAAGTTAATTCAAAATGTAAAACAACAACAAAAAAATATGTCAAAAATTTAACACAAAGATAGATCATAAAGCGCATCCATTTCATGCAAAATGAACCTCCATTGTGGCTCAGTCCCTGTCGACGTATCAGCAGTTAATATCCCCAAAAACCAGATGGGGGTTCTGGCCCACCGCGAAGCGAATTTTGACATTTGAAATTTCAAAGTTTCCCGCGGGAGCATGCCCCCAGACCTCCCTAGTGAACTCGCGCCTTCGGCGCTCGACCCTATTTTTGCCATGCCAACTCAGAACTGCTTCCGATGGGCATGCTATTACCAATGGGTAATAGTATAATATTACCCATCTTAATTACACAAAAAAAAAATTCTTTTTTTCACTAGAAAAGAGTGCACCTTCCGTATTATACATAGATATATATTTTAAGGACTGCTGAAATAAGGTCCGCTCAAGCTTAAAGTGCACTTTCCCGCCGAAAAAGCTGCTGTTAAAGGTGACAAGCTTTACTGATTCGTCTGATCAACCACAACATACAAGTATAAAGCCGCGACGGCCATGACATAATTAATACAAGATACAAGACATTTGACATCGTGTAGACCAAAACCTCAGAGACCGTAAAACTGCAGACCGAAAAAACACTGGCTTAGTTTAAATAAAAAACACACTGAGTAATAAAACAAAATACTGACCTTTGTCAGCCTTCACGCGGAATGACGGATTTCTTGTATCACAAATCATAAACAAAAGCGAAGCTCACAATCTCAGTGAGCCAAGTCACATGATCGAAACGGCGGGAAACCCCCAGAGGAGTTGGCCGAGCTTCGGCCACGCGTTATTCCTTTCAATCTGGTAAAAATTGATTGAACATAGTGACCCTTGTACTGTCGATAACAGTCATCAAGCTAAATGACCCGCTCGATTAGAATAAAGTCTAAAATTTCTATGTCTACTGTAACGTTTAATAATTTAAAATGCATTTTAGATGCAACAACAACTTCATTTCAAATGGAACTATGGATATATATGGTGTTGAATTTCAATTTATTGAACTTATGAGAATTGCAACTTATTTCTGTTCAAAATACACCATTTTAATGAAACGTCTAGATTAAACTGATCCAATGTAAATGTACAACAGAAAAACGAAATCATTTTGGCAGAGCTGAATATTATATTTTGCATCGTTCAATCAGGTTAAGACATTTTTTTATAGACTGTGCTTGCAGGGGATGAGGCCATCAGCACAGCTAAGTTTATCCCTTTAATAATGAGGACCTGTGTCAGTGTATAAATGTTTTATTTTTATCTGATCAGTCACATACTAAGTTTCACTTGCTCCTTGAGTTCATGCTTGTGTGGACAGTTTCACTTTATTGTTAATGCAAGCAGTAAAATGAATGATCTTGCAGCATTATTATGCTGTCATCAAACTCCATGGGTTTTCTCTTGTTCTCATTGAAGAATTTCCAGACAACTGAAAGAAAAGATGAAACAATAACTTCGGTTGAACATCAAAATCTGTTATAGATTTCTGTTTATAGGTACTAAGTACTAATGACTAATTATATCTGGAAATTTGCACAAATAGCGGCCCAAGAATTTGCTACTCTGATGTTGAAATGTCCCTAAAGAGTGTGGAGTTGCTATATATCGTAGTTAATACGCTGTTTTGTTACCCTGGCGGGAATTCCCATGCCCATTTCATTTATGTAAAATGCCACTTTTCAAAAGAAGAGATGGAGATAGATAGGTCGTATCCTTAAGAAAAAATTAAAACAGTGTTGCAAAAGAAACCTTGTTTTGGACGCCAAACTGAAAATATAGGGGGAAAACGAGATAAACCACGAATCACCTGGAGATGTTGAGCTGAAGGAAAGACTGGGGATCACCTGACAGGAATGCGACACATGACGCAAGGAAGTAATCTCGTCTTTGTAACAGCGACGTTGCGATTAAAACGACAATAATTAGACAGGTCACGGACTCGATATAATGTGGATCTTCTGAAGTCTGGAGACCTAGTGTTCCAGTTCCAGACTAACTTTCGTAAAAGTACATCTGGTCTTGCAAGAACAATAATAGCACAGTGAAATGCACATAGGCAACAAGCAAAGAAGATATGGATTAACATTTGTGACAGAGAATTGTCAAGAGAGACGAGGGACTTTGTGGATAGTTAATTTGTGCCGAGTAAGCACAAGAAGCAACAGATCAGCGGAACAGGAAGGACCTTTACATTACTAATGAGAAGCTGTCATGTAAATATCAACGGACAGGGAAAATGTACGAAAATGGGAACCCATCAAACACAGTGGAAGAACAGCTAAGACGATGGGCTGAGCACTTTGAACTACCTAAATCGACAACCCCCGGATAACCCTACAGAAATTCCAGCAGCCGAGGAAGTGCTTCCACTAAATTGTCACAGTCTTGGTAAAGCTAAGATTGAGAAAGCTATAATGATGCTAAAGAATGGAAAGGTACCAGGATCAGTCGGAGTTCCACTATGACATTAAAAAAGCTATGATGAAGCTAAAGAATGGAAAGGTACCGCGGTCAGTTGGAGTTCCACCAAGAGATTAAGAACGCTGTAATGACGATAAAGAATGGAAAAGAACCGGGGTCAGTTGGAGTTCCACTATGACATTAAGAAAGCTATGATGAAGCTAAAGAATGGAAAGGTACCCGGGTCAGTTGGATTTCCACCAAGAGATTAAGAAAGCTGTAATGACGATAAAGAATGAAAAGGTAACGGGGTCAGTTGGAGTTCCACTATGAGATTAAGAAAGCTGCATGTAATGATGAAAGAGAATGGAAAGGCACCAGGTTCAGTTGGAGTTCTACTGTGAAGGTCGCATCATGGCAATCAGTTGGCATACTTCACAGCATGTTTGTAAAGATTGAGGAGGAAGAGGAGATTACAGAAGAGTCGAAGGAAGGATTCTAGTCAAACTGTCCGTAGACCATACTATATCAGTTCCCGGGAAAGTGTTGAACAGGATCCTTCTGGGAAGATGAGAAGAGAAAGTGCCCATGCAATTTCAACCATCTTGTTTAAGATAAGGGTTTTTGAGGCATTATTACTCACTTTTAATACAATTTGGTTCGTCAGGGAGCCACATTTCCCAGCTGTAATTTGATGACACGTCCAAGGTAAAGTGAAAAACTTCATAAAGACTGAGACGGATCATTCGACTATTTGTTTTTGAGTGTTGACATTGATCTACATCCATGCCTTTATGAGCCTGAGATTTTGGGAGACAGATCCGAAAACGTTTTATCGCTTACATTTTCTGTTTTAGCATATTTTTTTATTGTCCTTGTTCAACATTACGGTTTTGCATGTTTTTGAACAAATTTAAGTAATGCAGACATTTTTCAGCTGTTGACAAAAATATCCAAAGTGGTGAGCTTTTGATGTCACATATTTCATTTTCTTTGACTTGTTTTTCAGAATACACTAATTTTGCAAACTCAAAGAAAGCTTATTTATTAGATTTTGCGAAATTGGAAAACTGAAAGAGGTAGTTTGTTGGTGTTACTGATTGTCATAAATACGAGAAATATATTTTCAGCACATGTATACATTACAAAAAATGTACGGAGTAACAAGATAAATCACAGGTTCAGAGTTCTCGATAGCCAACAAAAGATGAACTCCATGGTAATTACCTAAACAACAGTATCGACAGCAGCTGAGATGGACAGGTGCGATTTCCGGGCGATGTTCTTGAAGCGGATGCACTGTGGGTTGTGAAGCTCTTACGCACTGTGGGTACGCTTGTAGGCATCACCACTGGTACCCCGTGGAGAATGTTCCACACGTAATGGTGGTAACGCCTTCCTCTGATAATATTGTTCTGGTCCCAAGAGACGTCCCAGAGACTGAACCCGCCAAGTTGAGAAACATCTGGGATACTCTGGATGAATTACAATGAAAAGGTTAGTGAGTTAAGTGCACGCCATAATCAGCGACCGAGATAATTGCAACCGATCTCGCAGCCTAATCCTCCAGCTTTCCACAAACGCAGCACATACTTTTGTTTGCTTTACTGGACCCCAAGTAGCCAATTTCGAAATAAAAAGTCCACTGTTTTTCAAGCTGCCTAATTAGATCACGGACTGTGATATAGAGTCGTATGTTGATGACACCAAAATCTATTTATCGATTTTTCCCAACAACTTGGAGTTTAGGCTGTCACAAGCCACCGCAGACCTGAAGCGCATTGCAGAATGGTGCTGCTCTCACTATCTTCTGATAAATCCTAACAAAACAAAGTTTTTACTGTTTGCTAACCGGCAGATTCTTTCCGGGACCTCAAGCATCACCATTAACTTTCTTGTCCAGATGCTCATTCCTGTTACATCATGCAGAAACCTGGGCGTAATACTTGACTTTGTCATTTAATGACCATGCTAGCACTCTAACATCATCACTGCTATCTTCACTTTGCCAGATAAACAGGATCAATAATTTATTCTTCAAATACGGTTTGTTAGTTATTTTAACCGCCCTTGTCTTCAGTAAGCTGTTCAACTGTTTCGTCTGGACCAACCAAGAAAATTATCAATAAACTTCAGCTGTTGAAGAACGTTGCCGCTCGTATCTTGACAGTAAAGAAATTTCAACATGTTATGCCAGCATTATAAAACATCTTGTCTGGCTCCCGGTGGAAAAGCAACTAGATGTTAGGGATGCTGTCATGGTGTTTAACAGTTCTTGCTTATTTAACTAATAGTGTCTACTCGTTCTGAAACTCGCAGTTATAGGTCGAGAAACAACAACCACCTAAACCTTAACTTCTGCCGCACCTCAACCGCACAGCGCTCCTTTTTCTACCATGCATGCCATAAAGACCTACAATACACTAAGTCAGAAATCAAAGAACGGTAGAAACATTCGAAAGTTGAAGAGAAGTGTTAAAGAGGACCTCTGCAAACAAAACACGTCATTCAATACCAGTAGCATTCTAATATTAATTAATTTATTACTATTATTCATGATTGCATTTTGTCAAAGTCGTTAGTTAGATCGATTAGAGAGGTTAAGCAGATGTTTTCATTGTAAATTAGTTCCGAAAAGTCGAATTAAAAGAACTAATATTGTATTGTGTTGTGTTCTGTTGAGTTGTGTTGTGTTGTATTGTATTGTATTGAGTTGTATTGAGTTGTGTTGTATTGTATTGTATTGTGTTGTGTTGTATTGTGTTGAGTTGTGTTGTATTGTGTTGTTGTGTTGAGTTGTATTTATTGTGTTGTGTTGTGTTATGTTGTATTGTGTTGTGTTGTATTGTGTTGCGTTGAGTTGTGTTGTGTTGTATCGTATTGTGTTGTATTGTATTGTATTGTGTTGTGTTGTGTTGTATTGTGTTGAGTTGTGTTGTGTTGTATTGTGTTGTGTTCAGTTGTGTTGTGTTGTGTTGAGTTGTGTTGTGTTGTGTTGTATTGTATTGTATGTATTGTAAGCTTCGACCTTAGTTGTAAAACTTTAGATCGAAACAGTGCCTCATCATTTTGTCTCTATAATTATAACTACTCGCAGTTTGAGCACTCTGGTGACTCCACAATGCAATCCTACAATGTGTAATCGTAAATCGTGTGCCCAAGTTCACGAGCTGCCATAATGCCATTATGGTGGTAACCGGGAGGGTACATTGTTCTATTTTATAATTATAACTAAAAACGCGACGCAAGTCATCTACAATCTCTGTAGGACATTGCATGGGAATACTCCCCCAACTCCAACTCTAGTTACTCGCCCCATAATATTGTTCTGTTCCTGACTGCTTATACCTGGTATTCTTTCTCAAGTTCTCTGGGTTCCCTGTAGTGTTTCGGTATGTAGGTTGCGTTGACATGCGCTGGGAGCCCTATGAATACCGTTGCATTGGTCTTCTTTCCAAAGTCGAACCATTTTGTTAAGGTCGATAAAAACGTGTTGTCGCCAAGGTAACAGAAGTTGTTAAAATAGCGTACATAAAGATAATCGACCAAATCACCAGCGTCCGTCAGTGCCTTCCCTTTGTGCTCTGGTCCAAGGAAGTGATTCGGAAACGGACATTGTGGCGATGCAGCAATCAAGTACTTGTGGCCAGCGGTATCATTATCCATTAGAGCTCTGAGTTCCCTGATGAATTCTGGGTAATACCGGAAATCTCCTGCTTCTATTGCAAGATCGACACCATCTAATACAGCGCTTTGGAAATAAAGTTAAGGAGAAAAACTGAGTGTTTAACATTAAATATTGTGCTGAAACTATCTCAAAAGTGTCTTCCGCTTTAACGTTCTTAAAAATTGGTGTAAAATATACTTGGATATTCAAAACAGGACCGTTTGAGGCTTTGTAGGGTCACTAGGGATCAGGATCTATTGTAGTCATATGGAAGAGTTTCTCCAACGTTGCTTAAACACTTAAACTAGCTTAGGCTACAGTCATTGATCCAATGCAGCATACGTTGTCAAAGGAACTGAAATAAAATTACTTGTAGTTTTAGTGCATCAAAATGAAGGCAGCTAATACATCTATGTTTTAACAAATTTTCGACCTTCAGACGTTTGTGCTTTTGGAGTTCAGCAAAATTTTTGTTTTGATCAAAACCGATCTGATCAAAACCGATCGAATGCGGACAAACTGATCGAATGTAGCAAAACGTTATGCGGTTTTTGTTTCATCCCTTAGTCAAGGAAGAGCGCCAAATAATGGAAAACATGAATTAATATAATTAATGTATGTTTAAATAATGCTGATCACATTTTGCAGAAAGGATTTCTATTTCGTCAAGAATGACACCTTATAAATGCTTCGACGAAACCGTGATTTTACAAAGTTGCCAACATTCCAGCGATTCGACCGAAAAGAAGCAGCAAGTGCTTATCAATAGACAAGAAAGCAGATAAAGACTATGAGCTTCCGTAGAAAGCTGATTAATTAAAATGAGTGGAACAATAAAACTCATAACCATCCATTCAGTAAATCAAACTTTCTGTGCGAGTTTTCCAGTTTGTTTCAATTACAAAATCATGTGTCTTCATTCCAAGGAAGTAAGGGATGGACCATTATTTTTCAGGAGGGGGGTATGAGAAATTCCGAAAAAAAATTGTTTGAAAGCCTGCCAAAGAAAAAATAAATTGTTTGTAAGCAAGGGTTTTCAGAAGCTATAAAGAAGTGTTTTAACAATTTCAGTAGTATAAAACTGCAATGTATGAAAAGGTATATGTCATTCACAATCTGCATTCCATGCAGTAATACAATCATCTGTGTTTATTGTGACACTAAATTGTTCAAAGTTCTATGGACTTTTCATGTTAATTATAATCCCTTTAATTTAAATATTTACAAGCAAAATTTTATATTTTGGTTATATCACTCAGGTGAGTGAAGGAGGGTGGGAGGGAGGGAGGGAGGGAGAAAGGAAGGAAGGAAGAAAGGAGGGAGGGAAAG